>CATIWC010002826.1:0-2500 GCA_948472305.1 Vicia faba | reverse complement strand
AAAAATGGAGTCGCACTTAAAAGCCGAGTACTCTACCATTGAGTTAGCAACCCTAATAAAATTACAAACAAGGATCTGTATATCCAATCGCAATAAAAAAAAGATGGAATTCTATAAATAATAGAATCAAATGTTACATATTACATTATATTACAATACAATGAAAAAAAGAAAAAATGAGAATCAAAAATGATAGACGACTTGTTTAGTACAGTACTGTAGTTATTTGTCTATTAATATAGTTTTAAATTAGTATTATTTTTTTCATATTTCTATTTCAAGAAAAAAAACTTCTTGTTTGTATCAAACAAAATCAAAATACAATGAATCCACCATTTGATGAAGTAAAAAACCTATGTGACATGAGTCAATCCATCCATTGATTCACGATCAGATTATATTTGTTTGATACACTGTTGTCAATATTAGTGTTGAAAAAAAGAATACAATCGAGAAAACAAATAAAAAAATATTTCTATTCTCATTTTTAAATAGAAAATATTTCTATTTTAATTCATTCTATTCCAAATCAAAAAAGAAGAATGAACTAGAAAAAAAATAGATCAATCCGAAAGATCTATAGGATTCATTCTAGATACAACAAGTATTTTTGTATTGTGTATTGTATTCGGCTCAATCCTTTTAGTAAAAGATTGGGCCGAGTTTAATGGAAATTAATAGAACGAATGATTATTACTGGATTACAAAGTATCCATTGCTGGGAATTCAAATTTGATTTCCTTCCAGACTTCACAAGCAGCAGCTAATTCAGGACTCCATTTGCAAGCTTCACGGATAATTGCATTACCCTCGCGAGCAAGATCACGTCCCTCATTCCGAGCTTGTACACATGCTTCCAGAGCTACTCGATTCGCTACGGCACCAGGTGCATTTCCCCAAGGGTGTCCTAAAGTTCCTCCACCGAATTGGAGTACAGAATCATCTCCAAATATCTCGGTCAGAGCAGGCATATGCCAAACGTGAATACCCCCTGAAGCAACAGGGATAACACCTGGTAAAGAAACCCAATCCTGAGTGAAATAAATACCGCGACTTCTATCTTTTTCAATATAATCATCACGTAGTAAATCAACAAAACCTAACGTAATCTCCCTCTCTCCTTCAAGTTTACCTACTACAGTACCAGCGTGAATATGATCTCCACCAGACATACGTAAGGCTTTAGCTAATACACGAAAGTGCATACCATGATTTTTTTGTCTATCGATAACTGCATGCATAGCACGGTGGATATGAAGAAGTAGACCATTATCGCGGCAATAGTGAGACAGGGTAGTATTTGCAGTGAATCCACCTGTTAAGTAGTCATGCATTACGATAGGAACGCCCAATTCTCTAGCAAATACAGCTCTTTTTAGCATTTCTTCACATGTACCCGCAGTAGCATTCAAATAATGTCCTTTGATTTCACCTGTTTCGGCCTGTGATTTATAAATTGCTTCGGCACAAAATAAGAAACGGTCTCTCCAACGCATAAATGGTTGGGAGTTCACATTTTCATCATCTTTGGTAAAATCAAGTCCCCCGCGGAGACATTCATAAACTGCTCTACCATAATTCTTAGCGGATAAACCCAATTTTGGTTTAATAGTACATCCCAATAGGGGACGTCCATACTTGTTCAATTTATCTCTCTCAACTTGGATTCCGTGAGGAGGACCTTGGAAAGTTTTAACATAAGCATTAGGGATTCGCAAATCTTCCAGACGTAGAGCGCGTAAAGCCTTGAACCCAAATACATTACCTACAATGGAGGTAAACATGTTAGTAACAGAACCTTCTTCAAAAAGGTCTAAGGGATAAGCTACATAAGCAATAAATTGATTATCTTCTCCAGGAACAGGCTCTATCTCGTAGCAGCGTCCTTTATAACGATCAAGGCTGGTAAGTCCATCGGTCCACACAGTTGTCCATGTACCAGTGGAAGATTCTGCAGCTACCGCTGCACCTGCTTCTTCAGCCGGAACTCCTGGTTGAGGAGTTACTCGGAATGCTGCCAAGATATCAGTATCTTTGGTTTGATATTCAGGAGTATAATAAGTCAATTTATAATCTTTAACACCAGCTTGGAACCCAACCTTTGCTTTAGTTTCTGTTTGTGGTGACATAAATCCCCCCCCTACAACGCATGAATTAAGAATTATAGCAAGAACAAGGTCTACTCGACATAACTTAGGAGTTAAGAAAACCTTTTTACAAATGATCCATCAACTAATATTATCAATTAATCCGAATGGGTCATTGTTCAATTTTACCATGATATTTGATTTGGCAAATACATCATTATTCTATACTGTTTCATATGTATGGCGCAACCCAACCGTTTTTTTTTGAGTCTCTTATTTTTTTTTTTTTGAATTTTGGAATCTCATTTTCTAATCTAAATAATAAAAAATATACTCTTGACCTTGACAGTGATATATGTTGTATATGTAAATCCTAGATGTCAAAATCGGCAGAATTTGCCCAATAAAAAGAA
>CATIWC010002825.1:0-39796 GCA_948472305.1 Vicia faba | reverse complement strand
TTTTTATGATGTAGAAGAAGTAAAATATTCAAAACTATTTACATCTATAATTCCATAATACAATATGAATATGGAGAATAAATATACTATCGATCCTCATTATAAAATTTTAAATATTACCTTTGTATATGAAATATGTATCATTAATAATAGTCTTTTAACTTAGGGTCTTAGCTTTGAAGTAACCTAAAATTTTGTGATGTAGAAGAAGAAAAATATCGAAAAAATCACATATATTATTCCATATTACACTGTAAATATGGTGACTAAGAACTGTATTAAGCTTTATTATATAATATCACTTATTAACTTTATATATACAATATTTGTCATTAATCAATAGTCTTTTAACGTATTTGCTTAGTGATGAAGTTACCTAAAATTTGGTGATGGAGAAGAAGAAAAATATTGAAATTGTTTACATCTATTATACCATAATACAATGTGAATATGGTGAATAAATATACTATCTAGCCTCATTATATAGTTTTAATTATTACGAACGTATATGAAATATGTGTCATTATTTAATAGTCTTTTAACTTAGTTTCTTAGTGATGATGTAACCTAAAATTTGATGATGTAGAAGAAGTAAAATATTCAAAACTATTTACATCTATAATTCCATAATACAATATGAATATGGAGAATAAATATACTATCGATCCTCATTATAAAATTTTAAATATTACCTTTGTATATGAAATATGTATCATTAATAATAGTCTTTTAACTTAGTGTCTTAGCTTTGAAGTAACCTAAAATTTTGT
Organism: Vicia faba; assembly: GCA_948472305.1. Classification (NCBI taxonomy): domain Eukaryota; kingdom Viridiplantae; phylum Streptophyta; class Magnoliopsida; order Fabales; family Fabaceae; genus Vicia; species Vicia faba. Next base: position 39,026 of record CATIWC010002825.1, on the reverse strand, counting down.
GATGTAGAAGAAGAAAAATATCGAAAAAATCACATATATTATTCCATATTACACTGTAAATATGGTGACTAAGAACTGTATTAAGCTTTATTATATAATATCACTTATTAACTATATATATACAATATTTGTCATTAATCAATAGTCTTTTAACGTATTTGCTTAGTGATGAAGTTACATAAAATTTGGTGATGTAGAAGAAGAAAAATATTGAAATTGTTTACATCTATTATACCATAATACAATGTGAATATGGTGAATAAATATACTATCTAGCCTCATTATATAGTTTTAATTATTATGAACGTATATGAAATATGTGTCATTATTTAATAGTCTTTAACTTAGTTTGTTAGTGATGATGTAACCTAAAATTTGATGATGTAGAAGAAGTAAAATATTCAAAACTATTTACATCTATAATTCCATAATACAATATGAATATGGAGAATAAATATACTATCGATCCTCATTATAAAATTTTAAATATTACCTTTGTATATGAAATATGTATCATTAATAATAGTCTTTTAACTTAGTGTCTTAGCTTTGAAGTAACCTAAAATTTTGTGATGTAGAAGAAGAAAAATATCGAAAAAATCACATATATTATTCCATATTACACTGTAAATATGGTGACTAAGAACTGTATTAAGCTTTATTATATAATATCACTTATTAACTTTATATATACAATATTTGTCATTAATCAATAGTCTTTTAACGTATTTGCTTAGTGATGAAGTTACCTAAAATTTGGTGATGTAGAAGAAGAAAAATATTGAAATTGTTTACATCTATTATACCATAATACAATGTGAATATGGTGAATAAATATACTATCTAGCCTCATTATATAGTTTTAATTATTACGAACGTATATGAAATATGTGTCATTATTTAATAGTCTTTTAACTTAGTTTGTTAGTGATGATGTAACCTAAAATTTGATGATGTAGAAGAAGTAAAATATTCAAAACTATTTACATCTATAATTCCATAATACAATATGAATATGGAGAATAAATATACTATCGATCCTCATTATAAAATTTTAAATATTACCTTTGTATATGAAATATGTATCATTAATAATAGTCTTTTAACTTAGGGTCTTAGCTTTGAAGTAACCTAAAATTTTGTGATGTAGAAGAAGAAAAATATCGAAAAAATCACATACATTATTCCATATTACACTGTAAATATGGTGACTAAGAACTGTATTAAGCTTTATTATATAATATCACTTATTAACTTTATATATACAATATTTGTCATTAATCAATAGTCTTTTAACGTATTTGCTTAGTGATGAAGTTACCTAAAATTTGGTGATGGAGAAGAAGAAAAATATTGAAATTGTTTACATCTATTATACCATAATACAATGTGAATATGGTGAATAAATATACTATCTAGCCTCATTATATAGTTTTAATTATTACGAACGTATATGAAATATGTGTCATTATTTAATAGTCTTTTAACTTAGTTTCTTAGTGATGATGTAACCTAAAATTTGATGATGTAGAAGAAGTAAAATATTCAAAACTATTTACATCTATAATTCCATAATACAATATGAATATGGAGAATAAATATACTATCGATCCTCATTATAAAATTTTAAATATTACCTTTGTATATGAAATATGTATCATTAATAATAGTCTTTTAACTTAGTGTCTTAGCTTTGAAGTAACCTAAAATTTTGTGATGTAGAAGAAGAAAAATATCGAAAAAATCACATATATTATTCCATATTACACTGTAAATATGGTGACTAAGAACTGTATTAAGCTTTATTATATAATATCACTTATTAACTATATATATACAATATTTGTCATTAATCAATAGTCTTTTAACGTATTTGCTTAGTGATGAAGTTACATAAAATTTGGTGATGTAGAAGAAGAAAAACATTGAAATTGTTTACATCTATTATACCATAATACAATGTGAATATGGTGAATAAATATACTATCTAGCCTCATTATATAGTTTTAATTATTATGAACGTATATGAAATATGTGTCATTATTTAATAGTCTTTTAACTTAGTTTGTTAGTGATGATGTAACCTAAAATTTGATGATGTAGAAGAAGTAAAATATTCAAAACTATTTACATCTATAATTCCATAATACAATATGAATATGGAGAATAAATATACTATCGATCCTCATTATAAAATTTTAAATATTACCTTTGTATATGAAATATGTATCATTAATAATAGTCTTTTAACTTAGTGTCTTAGCTTTGAAGTAACCTAAAATTTTGTGATGTAGAAGAAGAAAAATATCGAAAAAATCACATATATTATTCCATATTACACTGTAAATATGGTGACTAAGAACTGTATTAAGCTTTATTATATAATATCACTTATTAACTATATATATACAATATTTGTCATTAATCAATAGTCTTTTAACGTATTTGCTTAGTGATGAAGTTACCTAAAATTTGGTGATGGAGAAGAAGAAAAATATTGAAATTGTTTACATCTATTATACCATAATACAATGTGAATATGGTGAATAAATATACTATTTAGCTTCATTATATAGTTTTAATTATTACGAACGTATATGAAATATGTGTCATTATTTAATAGTCTTTTAACTTAGTTTGTTAGTGATGATGTAACCTAAAATTTGATGATGTAGAAGAAGTAAAATATTCAAAACTATTTACATCTATAATTCCATAATACAATATGAATATGGAGAATAAATATACTATCGATCCTCATTATAAAATTTTAAATATTACCTTTGTATATGAAATATTTATCATTAATAATAGTCTTTTAACTTAGTGTCTTAGCTTTGAAGTAACCTAAAATTTTGTGATGTAGAAGAAGAAAAATATCGAAAAAATCACATATATTATTCCATATTACACTGTAAATATGGTGACTAAGAACTGTATTAAGCTTTATTATATAATATCACTTATTAACTATATATATACAATATTTGTCATTAATCAATTGTCTTTTAACATATTTGCTTAGTGATGAAGTTACCTAAAATTTGGTGATGTAGAAGAAGAAAAATATTGAAATTGTTTACATCTATTATACCATAATACAATGTGAATATGGTGAATAAATATACTATCTAGCCTCATTATATAGTTTTAATTATTATGAACGTATATGAAATATGTGTCATTATTTAATAGTCTTTTAACTTAGTTTGTTAGTGATGATGTAACCTAAAATTTGATGATGTAGAAGAAGTAAAATATTCAAAACTATTTACATCTATAATTCCATAATACAATATGAATATGGAGAATAAATATACTATCGATCCTCATTATAAAATTTTAAATATTACCTTTGTATATGAAATATGTATCATTAATAATAGTCTTTTAACTTAGTGTCTTAGCTTTGAAGTAACCTAAAATTTTGTGATGTAGAAGAAGAAAAATATCGAAAAAATCACATATATTATTCCATATTACACTGTAAATATGGTGACTAAGAACTGTATTAAGCTTTATTATATTTTATCACTTATTAACTATATATATACAATATTTGTCATTAATCCATAGTCTTTTAACGTATTTGCTTAGTGATGAAGTTACCTAAAATTTGGTGATGGAGAAGAAGAAAAATATTGAAATTGTTTACATCTATTATACCATAATACAATGTGAATATGGTGAATAAATATACTATTTAGCTTCATTATATAGTTATAATTATTACGAACGTATATGAAATATGTGTCATTATTTAATAGTCTTTTAACTTAGTTTGTTAGTGATGATGTAACCTAAAATTTGATGATGTAGAAGAAGTAAAATATTCAAAACTATTTACATCTATAATTCCATAATACAATATGAATATGGAGAATAAATATACTATCGATCCTCATTATAAAATTTTAAATATTACCTTTGTATATGAAATATGTATCATTAATAATAGTCTTTTAACTTAGTGTCTTAGCTTTGAAGTAACCTAAAATTTTGTGATGTAGAAGAAGAAAAATATCGAAAAAATCACATATATTATTCCATATTACACTGTAAATATGGTGACTAAGAACTGTATTAAGCTTTATTATATAATATCACTTATTAACTTTATATATACAATATTTGTCATTAATCAATAGTCTTTTAACGTATTTGCTTAGTGATGAAGTTACCTAAAATTTGGTGATGTAGAAGAAGAAAAATATTGAAATTATTTACATCTATTATACCATAATACAATGTGAATATGGTGAATAAATATACTATCTAGCCTCATTATATAGTTTTAATTATTACTAACGTATATGAAATATGTGTCATTATTTAATAGTCTTTTAACTTAGTTTGTTAGTGATGATGTAACCTAAAATTTGATGATGTAGAAGAAGTAAAATATTCAAATCTATTTACATCTATAATTCCATAATACAATATGAATATGGAGAATAAATATACTATCGATCCTCATTATAAAATTTTAAATATTACCTTTGTATATGAAATATGTATCATTAATAATAGTCTTTTAACTTAGTGTCTTAGCTTTGAAGTAACCTAAAATTTTGTGATGTAGAAGAAGAAAAATATCGAAAAAATCACATATATTATTCCATATTACACTGTAAATATGGTGACTAAGAACTGTATTAAGCTTTATTATATAATATCACTTATTAACTATATATATACAATATTTGTCATTAGTCAATAGTCTTTTAACGTATTTGCTTAGTGATGAAGTTACCTAAAATTTGGTGATGGAGAAGAAGAAAAATATTGAAATTGTTTACATCTATTATACCATAATACAATGTGAATATGGTGAATAAATATACTATCTACCCTCATTATATAGTTTTAATTATTACGAACGTATATTAAATATGTGTCATTATTTAATAGTCTTTTAACTTAGTTTCTTAGTGATGAAGTACACTAAAATTTGATGGTGTAGAAAAAGTAAAATATTCAAAACTATTTACATTTATAATTTCATAACACAATATGAATATGGAGAATAAATATACTATCGATCCTCATTATAAAATTTTAAATATTACCTGTGTATATGAAATCTGTATCATTAATATTAGTCTTTTAACTTAATGTCTTAGCTATGAAGTAACCTAAAATTTTGTGATGTAGAAGAAGTAAAATATCGAAAAAATCACATATAGTATTCCATATTACACTGTAAATATGGTGACTAAGAACTGTATTAAGCTTTATTATATAATATCACTTATTAACTTTATATATACAATATTTGTCATTAATCAATAGTCTTTTAACGTATTTGCTTAGTGATGAAGTTACCTAAAATTTGGTGATGGAGAAGAAGAAAAATATTGAAATTGTTTACATCTATTATACCATAATACAATGTGAATATGGTGAATAAATATACTATCTAGCCTCATTATATAGTTTTAATTATTACGAACGTATATGAAATATGTGTCATTATTTAATGGTCTTTTAACTTAGTTTCTTAGTGATGATGTAACCTAAAATTTGATGATGTAGAAGAAGTAAAATATTCAAAACTATTTACATCTATAATTCCATAATACAATATGAATATGGAGAATAAATATACTATCGATCCTCATTATAAAATTTTAAATATTACCTTTGTATATGAAATATGTATCATTAATAATAGTCTTTTAACTTAGTGTCTTAGCTTTGAAGTAACCTAAAATTTTGTGATGTAGAAGAAGAAAAATATCGAAAAAATCACATATATTATTCCATATTACACTGTAAATATGGTGACTAAGAACTGTATTAAGCTTTATTATATAATATCACTTATTAACTATATATATACAATATTTGTCATTAATCAATAGTCTTTTAACGTATTTGCTTAGTGATGAAGTTACATAAAATTTGGTGATGTAGAAGAAGAAAAATATTGAAATTGTTTACATCTATTATACCATAATACAATGTGAATATGGTGAATAAATATACTATTTAGCTTCATTATATAGTTTTAATTATTACGAACGTATATGAAATATGTGTCATTATTTAATAGTCTTTTAACTTAGTTTGTTAGTGATGATGTAACCTAAAATTTGATGATGTAGAAGAAGTAAAATATTCAAAACTATTTACATCTATAATTCCATAATACAATATGAATATGGAGAATAAATATACTATCGATCCTCATTATAAAATTTTAAATATTACCTTTGTATATGAAATATGTATCATTAATAATAGTCTTTTAACTTAGTGTCTTAGCTTTGAAGTAACCTAAAATTTTGTGATGTAGAAGAAGAAAAATATCGAAAAAATCACATATATTATTCCATATTACACTGTAAATATGGTGACTAAGAACTGTATTAAGCTTTATTATATAATATCACTTATTAACTTTATATATACAATATTTGTCATTAATCAATAGTCTTTTAACGTATTTGCTTAGTGATGAAGTTACCTAAAATTTGGTGATGTAGAAGAAGAAAAATATTGAAATTGTTTACATCTATTATACCATAATACAATGTGAATATGGTGAATAAATATACTATCTAGCCTCATTATATAGTTTTAATTATTACGAACGTATATGAAATATGTGTCATTATTTAATAGTCTTTTAACTTAGTTTGTTAGTGATGATGTAACCTAAAATTTGATGATGTAGAAGAAGTAAAATATTCAAAACTATTTACATCTATAATTCCATAATACAATATGAATATGGAGAATAAATATACTATCGATCCTCATTATAAAATTTTAAATATTACCTTTGTATATGAAATATGTATCATTAATAATAGTCTTTTAACTTAGGGTCTTAGCTTTGAAGTAACCTAAAATTTTGTGATGTAGAAGAAGAAAAATATCGAAAAAATCACATATATTATTCCATATTACACTGTAAATATGGTGACTAAGAACTGTATTAAGCTTTATTATATAATATCACTTATTAACTTTATATATACAATATTTGTCATTAATCAATAGTCTTTTAACGTATTTGCTTAGTGATGAAGTTACCTAAAATTTGGTGATGGAGAAGAAGAAAAATATTGAAATTGTTTACATCTATTATACCATAATACAATGTGAATATGGTGAATAAATATACTATCTAGCCTCATTATATAGTTTTAATTATTACGAACGTATATGAAATATGTGTCATTATTTAATAGTCTTTTAACTTAGTTTCTTAGTGATGATGTAACCTAAAATTTGATGATGTAGAAGAAGTAAAATATTCAAAACTATTTACATCTATAATTCCATAATACAATATGAATATGGAGAATAAATATACTATCGATCCTCATTATAAAATTTTAAATATTACCTTTGTATATGAAATATGTATCATTAATAATAGTCTTTTAACTTAGGGTCTTAGCTTTGAAGTAACCTAAAATTTTGTGATGTAGAAGAAGAAAAATATCGAAAAAATCACATATATTATTCCATATTACACTGTAAATATGGTGACTAAGAACTGTATTAAGCTTTATTATATAATATCACTTATTAAATTTATATATACAATATTTGTCATTAATCAATAGTCTTTTAACGTATTTGCTTAGTGATGAAGTTACCTAAAATTTGGTGATGGAGAAGAAGAAAAATATTGAAATTGTTTACATCTATTATACCATAATACAATGTGAATATGGTGAATAAATATACTATCTAGCCTCATTATATAGTTTTAATTATTACGAACGTATATGAAATATGTGTCATTATTTAATAGTCTTTTAACTTAGTTTCTTAGTGATGATGTAACCTAAAATTTGATGATGTAGAAGAAGTAAAATATTCAAAACTATTTACATCTATAATTCCATAATACAATATGAATATGGAGAATAAATATACTATCGATCCTCATTATAAAATTTTAAATATTACCTTTGTATATGAAATATGTATCATTAATAATAGTCTTTTAACTTAGTGTCTTAGCTTTGAAGTAACCTAAAATTTTGTGATGTAGAAGAAGAAAAATATCGAAAAAATCACATATATTATTCCATATTACACTGTAAATATGGTGACTAAGAACTGTATTAAGCTTTATTATATAATATCACTTATTAACTATATATATACAATATTTGTCATTAATCAATAGTCTTTTAACGTATTTGCTTAGTGATGAAGTTACATAAAATTTGGTGATGTAGAAGAAGAAAAATATTGAAATTGTTTACATCTATTATACCATAATACAATGTGAATATGGTGAATAAATATACTATCTAGCCTCATTATATAGTTTTAATTATTATGAACGTATATGAAATATGTGTCATTATTTAATAGTCTTTTAACTTAGTTTGTTAGTGATGATGTAACCTAAAATTTGATGATGTAGAAGAAGTAAAATATTCAAAACTATTTACATCTATAATTCCATAATACAATATGAATATGGAGAATAAATATACTATCGATCCTCATTATAAAATTTTAAATATTACCTTTGTATATGAAATATGTATCATTAATAATAGTCTTTTAACTTAGTGTCTTAGCTTTGAAGTAACCTAAAATTTTGTGATGTAGAAGAAGAAAAATATCGAAAAAATCACATATATTATTCCATATTACACTGTAAATATGGTGACTAAGAACTGTATTAAGCTTTATTATATAATATCACTTATTAACTATATATATACAATATTTGTCATTAATCAATAGTCTTTTAACGTATTTGCTTAGTGATGAAGTTACCTAAAATTTGGTGATGGAGAAGAAGAAAAATATTGAAATTGTTTACATCTATTATACCATAATACAATGTGAATATGGTGAATAAATATACTATTTAGCTTCATTATATAGTTTTAATTATTACGAACGTATATGAAATATGTGTCATTATTTAATAGTCTTTTAACTTAGTTTGTTAGTGATGATGTAACCTAAAATTTGATGATGTAGAAGAAGTAAAATATTCAAAACTATTTACATCTATAATTCCATAATACAATATGAATATGGAGAATAAATATACTATCGATCCTCATTATAAAATTTTAAATATTACCTTTGTATATGAAATATTTATCATTAATAATAGTCTTTTAACTTAGTGTCTTAGCTTTGAAGTAACCTAAAATTTTGTGATGTAGAAGAAGAAAAATATCGAAAAAATCACATATATTATTCCATATTACACTGTAAATATGGTGACTAAGAACTGTATTAAGCTTTATTATATAATATCACTTATTAACTATATATATACAATATTTGTCATTAATCAATTGTCTTTTAACATATTTGCTTAGTGATGAAGTTACCTAAAATTTGGTGATGTAGAAGAAGAAAAATATTGAAATTGTTTACATCTATTATACCATAATACAATGTGAATATGGTGAATAAATATACTATCTAGCCTCATTATATAGTTTTAATTATTATGAACGTATATGAAATATGTGTCATTATTTAATAGTCTTTTAACTTAGTTTGTTAGTGATGATGTAACCTAAAATTTGATGATGTAGAAGAAGTAAAATATTCAAAACTATTTACATCTATAATTCCATAATACAATATGAATATGGAGAATAAATATACTATCGATCCTCATTATAAAATTTTAAATATTACCTTTGTATATGAAATATGTATCATTAATAATAGTCTTTTAACTTAGTGTCTTAGCTTTGAAGTAACCTAAAATTTTGTGATGTAGAAGAAGAAAAATATCAAAAAAATCACATATATTATTCCATATTACACTGTAAATATGGTGACTAAGAAGTGTATTAAGCTTTATTATATAATATCACTTATTAACTATATATATACAATATTTGTCATTAATCAATAGTCTTTTAACGTATTTGCTTAGTGATGAAGTTACCTAAAATTTGGTGATGGAGAAGAAGAAAAATATTGAAATTGTTTACATCTATTAAAACATAATACAATGTGAATATGGTGAATAAATATACTATCTAGCTTCATTATATAGTTTTAACTATTACGAACGTATATGAAATATGTGTCATTATTTAATAGTCTTTTAACTTAGTTTCTTAGTGATGAAGTACACTAAAATTTGATGATGTAGAAGAAGTCAAATATTCAAAACTATTTACATTTATAATTCCATAATACAATATGAATATGGAGAATAAATATACTATCGATCCTCATTATAAAATTTTAAATATTACCGTTGTATATGAAATATGTATCATTAATAATAGTCTTTTAACTGAGTGTCTTAGCTTTGAAGTAACCTAAAATTTTGTGATGTAGAAGAAGAAAAATATCAAAAAAATCACATATATTATTCCATAATACACTGTAAATATGGTGACTAAGAACTGTATTAAGCTTTATTATATAATATCACTTATTAACTTTATATATACAATATTTGTCATTAATCAATAGTCTTTTAACGTATTTGCTTAGTGATGAAGTTACCTAAAATTTGGTGATGGAGAAGAAGAAAAATAATGAAATTGTTTACATCTATTATACCATAATACAATGTGAATATGGTGAATAAATATACTATCTAGCTTCATTATATAGTTTTAATTATTACGAACGTATATGAAATACGTGTCATTATTTAATAGTCTTTTAACTTAGTTTCTTAGTGATGAAGTACACTAAAATTTGATGATGTAGAAGAAGTCAAATATTCAAAACTATTTACATTCATAATTCCATAATACAATATGAATATGGAGAATAAATATACTATCGATCCTCATTATAAAATTTTAAATATTACCTTTGTATATGAAATATGTATCATTAATAATAGTCTTTTAACTGAGTGTCTTAGCTTTGAAGTAACCTAAAATTTTGTGATGTAGAAGAAGAAAAATATCAAAAAAATGACATATATTATTCCATATTACACTGTAAATATGGTGACTAAGAACTGTATTAAGCTTTATTATATAATATCACTTATTAACTTTATATATACAATATTTGTCATTAATCAATAGTCTTTTAAAGTATTTGCTTAGTAATGAAGTTACCTAAAATTTGGTGATGGAGAAGAAGAAAAATATTGAAATTGTTTACATCTATTATACCATAATACAATGTGAATATGGTGAATAAATATATTATCTAGCCTCATTATATAGTTTTAATTATTACGAACGTATATGAAATATGTGTCATTATTTAATAGTCTTTTAAATTAGTTTCTTAGTGATGAAGTACACTAAATTTTGATGGTGTAGAAGAAGTAAAATATTCAAAACTATTTACATTTATAATTTCATAACACAATATGAATATGGAGAATAAATATACTATCGATCCTCATTATAAAATTTTAAATATTACCTGTGTATATGAAATCTGTATCATTAATATTAGTCTTTTAACTAAATGTCTTAGCTATGAAGTAACCTAAAATTTTGTGATGTAGAAGAAGTAAAATATCGAAAAAATCACATATAGTATTCCATATTACACTGTAAATATGGTGAATAAGAACTGTATTAAGCTTTATTATATAATATCACTTATTAACTTTATATATACAATATTTGTCATTAATCAATAGTCTTTTGACGTATTTGCTTAGTGATGAAGTTACCTAAAATTTGGTGATGGAGAAGAAGAAAAATATTGAAATTGTTTACATCTATTATACCATAATACAATGGGAATATGGTGAATAAATATACTATCTAGCTTCATTATATAGTTTTAATTATTACGAACGTATATGAAATATGTGCCATTATTTAATAGTCTTTTAACTTAGTTTCTTAGTGATGATGTAACCTAAAATTTGATGATGTAGAAGAAGTAAAATATTCAAAACTATTTACATCTATAATTCCATAATACAATATGAATATGGAGAATAAATATACTATCGATCCTCATTATAAAATTTTAAATATTACCTTTGTATATGAAATATGTATCATTAATAATAGTCTTTTAACTTAGTGTCTTAGCTTTGAAGTAACCTAAAATTTTGTGATGTAGAAGTAGAAAAATATCGAAAAAATCACATATATTATTCCATATTACACTGTAAATATGGTGACTAAGAACTGTATTAAGCTTTATTATATAATATCACTTATTAACTTTATATATACAATATTTGTCATTAATCAATAGTCTTTTAAAGTATTTGCTTAGTGATGAAGTTACCTAAAATTTGGTGATGGAGAAGAAGAAAAATATTGAAATTGTTTACATCTATTATACCATAATACAATGTGAATATGGTGAATAAATATACTATCTAGCCTCATTATATAGTTTTAATTATTACGAACGTATATGAAATATGTGTCATTATTTAATAGTCTTTTAACTTAGTTTCTTAGTGATGAAGTACACTAAAATTTGATGGTGTAGAAGAAGTCAAATTATAAAAACTATTTACATTTATAATTTCATAATACAATATGAATATGGAGAATAAATATACTATCGATCCTCATTATAAAATTTTAAATATTACCTTTGTATATGAAACATGTATCATTAATAATAGTCTTTTAACTTAGTGTCTTAGCTTTGAAGTAACCTAAAATTTTTTGATGTAGAAGAAGAAAAATATCAAAAAAATCACATATATTATTCCATATTACACTGTAAATATGGTGACTAAGAAGTGTATTAAGCTTTATTATATAATATCACTTATTAACTATATATATACAATATTTGTCATTAATCAATAGTCTTTTAACGTATTTGCTTAGTGATGAAGTTACCTAAAATTTGGTGATGGAGAAGAAGAAAAATATTGAAATTGTTTACATCTATTATACCATAATACAATGTGAATATGGTGAATAAATATAGTATCTAGCTTCATTATATAGTTTTAATTATTACGAACGTATATGAAATATGTGTCATTATTTAATAGTCTTTTAACTTAGTTTCTTAGTGATGAAGTACACTAAAATTTGATGATGTAGAAGAAGTCAAATATTCAAAACTATTTACATTTATAATTCCATAATACAATATGAATATGGAGAATAAATATACTATCGATCCTCATTATAAAATTTTAAATATTACCGTTGTATATGAAATATGTATCATTAATAATAGTCTTTTAACTGAGTGTCTTAGCTTTGAAGTAACCTAAAATTTTGTGATGTAGAAGAAGAAAAATATCAAAAAAATCACATATATTATTCCATAATACACTGTAAATATGGTGACTAAGAACTGTATTAAGCTTTATTATATAATATCACTTATTAACTTTATATATACAATATTTGTCATTAATCAATAGTCTTTTAACGTATTTGCTTAGTGATGAAGTTACCTAAAATTTGGTGATGGAGAAGAAGAAAAATAATGAAATTGTTTACATCTATTATACCATAATACAATGTGAATATGGTGAATAAATATACTATCTAGCTTCATTATATAGTTTTAATTATTACGAACGTATATGAAATACGTGTCATTATTTAATAGTCTTTTAACTTAGTTTCTTAGTGATGAAGTACACTAAAATTTGATGATGTAGAAGAAGTCAAATATTCAAAACTATTTACATTTATAATTCCATAATACAATATGAATATGGAGAATAAATATACTATCGATCCTCATTATAAAATTTTAAATATTACCTTTGTATATGAAATATGTATCATTAATAATAGTCTTTTAACTGAGTGTCTTAGCTTTGAAGTAACCTAAAATTTTGTGATGTAGAAGAAGAAAAATATCAAAAAAATGACATATATTATTCCATATTACACTGTAAATATGGTGACTAAGAACTGTATTAAGCTTTATTATATAATATCACTTATTAACTTTATATATACAATATTTGTCATTAATCAATAGTCTTTTAAAGTATTTGCTTAGTGATGAAGTTACCTAAAATTTGGTGATGGAGAAGAAGAAAAATATTGAAATTGTTTACATCTATTATACCATAATACAATGTGAATATGGTGAATAAATATACTATCTAGCCTCATTATATAGTTTTAATTATTACGAACGTATATGAAATATGTGTCATTATTTAATAGTCTTTTAACTTAGTTTCTTAGTGATGAAGTACACTAAAATTTGATGGTGTAGAAGAAGTCAAATATTAAAAACTATTTACATTTATAATTTCATAATACAATATGAATATGGAGAATAAATATACTATCGATCCTCATTATAAAATTTTAAATATTACCTGTGTATATGAAATATGTATCATTAATAATAGTCTTTTAACTTAGTGTCTTAGCTATGAAGTAACGTAAAATTTTGTGATGTAGAAGAAGAAAAATATTAAAAAAATCACATATATTATCCCATATTAAACTGTAAATATGGTGACTAAAAATTGTATTAAGCTTTATTATATAATATCACTTATTAACTATATATATACAATATTTGTCATTAATCAATAGTCTTTTAACGTATTTTCTTAGTGAAAAAGTTACCTAAAATTTGGTGATGGAGAATAAGAAAAATATTGAAATTGTTTACATCTATTATACCATAATACAATGTGAATATGGTGAATAAATATACTATCTACCGTCATTATATAGTTTTAATTATTACGAACGTATATTAAATATGTGTCATTATTTAATAGTCTTTTAACTTAGTTTCTTAGTGATGAAGTACACTAAAATTTGATGGTGTAGAAGAAGTAAAATATTCAAAACTATTTACATTTATAATTTCATAACACAATATGAATATGAAGAATAAATATACTATCGATCCTCATTATAAAATTTTAAATATTACCTGTGTATTTGAAATCTGTATCATTAATATTAGTCTTTTAACTTAATGTCTTAGCTATGAAGTAACCTAAAATTTTGTGATGTGGAAGAAGAAAAATATCGAAAAAATCACATATAGTATTCCATATTACACTGTAAATATGGTGACTAAGAACTGTATTAAGCTTTATTATATAATATCACTTATTAACTTTATATATACAATATTTGTCATTAATCAATAGTCTTTTAACATATCTGCTTAGTGATGAAGTTACCTAAAATTTGGTGATGGAGAAGAAGAAAAATATTGAAATTGTTTACATCTATTATACCATAATACAATGTGAATATGGTGAATAAATATACTATCTAGACTCATTATATAGTTTTAATTATTACGAACGTATATGAAATATGTGTCATCATTTAATAGTCTTTTAACTTAGTTTCTTAGTGATGAAGTACACTATAATTTGATGGTGTAGAAGAAGTAAAATATTCAAAACTATTTACATTTATAATTTCATAATACAATATGAATATGGAAAATAAATATACTATCGATCCTCATTATAAAATTTTAAATATTACCTGTGTATATGAAATATGTATCATTAATAATAGTCTTTTAACTTAGTGTCTTAGGTTTGAAGTAACCTAAAATTTTGTGATGTAGAAGAAGAAAAATATCGAAAAAATCACATATAGTATTCCATATTACACTCTAAATATGGTGACTAAGAACTGTATTAAGCTTTATAATACAATATCACTTATTAACTATATATATACAATATTTGTCATTAATCAATAGTCTTTTAACGTATTTGCTTAGTGATGAAGTTACCTAAAATTTTGTGATGGAGAAGAAGTAAAATATTGAAATTGTTTACATCTATTATACCATAATACAATGTGAATATGGTGAATAAATATACTATCTAGCCTCATTATATAGTTTTAATTATTACGAACGTATATGAAATATGTGTCATTATTTACTAGTCTTTTAACTTAGTTTCTTAGTGATGAAGTACACTAAAATTTGATGGTGTAGAAGAAGTCAAATATTCAAAACTATTTACATCTATAATTCCATAATACAATATGAATATGGAGAATAAATATACTATCGATCCTCATTAGAAAATTTTAAATATTACCTGTGTATATGAAATATGTATCATTAATAATAGTCTTTTAACTTAGTGTCTTAGCTATGAAGTAACCTAAAATTTTGTGAGGTAGAAGAAGAAAAATACTGAAAAAATCACATATATTATTCCATTTTACACTGTAAATATGGTGACTAAAAACTGTATTAAGCTTTATTATATAATATCACTTATTAACAATATATATACAATATTTTTCATTAATCAATAGTCTTTTAACGTATTTTCTTAGTGATGAAGTTACCTAAAATTTGGTGATGGAGAAGAAGAAAAATATTGAAATTGTTTACATCTATTATACCATAATACAATGTGAATATGGTGAATAAATATACTATCTAGCCTCATTATATAGATTTAATTATTACGAACTTATATGAAATATGTGTCATTATTTAATAGTCTTTTAACTTAGTTTCTTAGTGATGATGTAACCTGAAATTTGAAGATGTAGAAGAAGTAAAATATTCAAAACTATTTACATCTATAATTCCATAATTCAATATGAATATGGAGAATAAATATACTATCGATCCTCATTATATAATTTTAATTATTACTTGTGTATATGAAATATGTCTCATTAATAATAGTCTTTTAACTCAGTGTCTTAGCTATGAAGTAACCTAAAATTTTGTGATGTAGAAGAATAAAATTATTGAAAAAATCAAAAATATTATTCCATATTACACTGTAAATACGGTGACTAAAAACTATATTAAGCTTTATTATACAATATCACTTATTAACTTTATATATACAATATTTGTCATTAATCAATAGTGTTTTAACGTATTTGCTTAGTGATGAAGTTACCTAAAATTTGGTGATGGAGAAGAAGAAAAATATTGAAATTGTTTACATCTATTATACCATAATACAATGTGAATATGGTGAATAAATATACTATCTAGCCTCATTATATAGTTTTAATTATTACGAACGTATATGAAATATGTGTCATTATTTAATTGTCTTTTACCTTAGTTTCTTAGATATGAAGTATACTAAAATTTGATGGTGTAGAAGAAGTAAAATATTCAAAACTATTTACATTTAGAATTTCATAATACAATATGAATATGGAGAATAAATATACTATCGATCCTCATTATAAAATTTTAAATATTACCTGTGTATATGAAATATGTATCATTAATAATAGTCTTTTAACTTAGTGTCTTAGCTATGAAGTAACCTAAAATTTTGTGATGTAGAAGAAGAAAAATATTGAAAAAATCACATATATTATTCCATATTACACTGTAAATATGGTGACTAAGAACTGTATTAAGCTTTATTATACAATATCACTTATTAACTATATATATACAATATTTGTCATTAATCAATAGTCTTTTAACGTATTTGCTTAGTGATGAAGTTACCTAAAATTTTGTGATGGAGAAGAAGTAAAATACTGAAATTGTTTACATCTATTATACCATAATACAATGTGAATATGGTGAATAAATATACTATCTAGCCTCATTATATAGTTTTAATTATTACGAACGTATATGAAATATGTGTCATTATTTACTAGTCTTTTAACTTAGTTTCTTAGTGATGAAGTACACTAAAATTTGATGGTGTAGAAGAAGTCAAATATTCAAAACTATTTACATCTATAATTCCATAATACAATATGAATATGGAGAATAAATATACTATCGATCCTCATTAGAAAATTTTAAATATTACCTGTGTATATGAAATATGTATCATTAATAATAGTCTTTTAACTTAGTGTCTTAGCTATGAAGTAACCTAAAATTTTGTGAGGTAGAAGAAGAAAAATACTGAAAAAATCACATATATTATTCCATTTTACACTGTAAATATGGTGACTAAAAAGGGTATTAAGCTTTATTATATAATATCACTTATTAACAATATATATACAATATTATTCATTAATCAATAGTCTTTTAACGTATTTTCTTAGTGATGAAGTTACCTAAAATTTGGTGATGGAGAAGAAGAAAAATATTGAAATTGTTTACATCTATTATACCATAATACAATGTGAATATGGTGAATAAATATATTATCTAGCCTCATTATATAGTTTTAATTATTACGAACGTATATGAAATATGTGTCATTATTTAATAGTCTATTAACTTAGTTTCTTAGTGATGAAGTACACTAAAATTTGATGGTGTAGAAGAAGTAAAATATTCAAAACTATTTACATTTATAATTTCATAACACAATATGAATATGGAGAATAAATATACTATCGATCCTCATTATAAAATTTTGAATATTACCTGTGTATATGAAATATGTATCATTAATAATAGTCTTTTAACTTAGTGTCTTAGCTATGAAGTAACGTAAAATTTTGTGATGTAGAAGAAGAAAAATATTGAAAAAAATCACATATATTATTCCATATTACACTGTAAATATGGTGACTAAAAACTGTATTAAGCTTTATTATATAATATCACTTATTAACTATATATATACAATATTTGTCATTAATCAATAGTCTTTTAACGTATTTGCTTAGTTATGAAGTTACCTAAAATTTGGTGATGGAGAAGAAGTAAAATATTGAAATTGTTTACATCTATTATACAATAATACAATGTGAATATGTTGAATATATATACTATCTAGCCTCATTATATAGTTTTAATTATTACGAACGTATATGAAATATGTGTCATTATTTAATAGTCTTTTAACTTAGTTTCTTAGTGATGAAGTACACTAAAATTTGATGGTGTAGAAGAAGTCAAATATTCAAAACTATTTACATTTATAATTTCATAATACAATATGAATATGGAGAATAAATATACTATCGATCCTCATTATAAAATTTTAAATATTACCTGTGTATATGAAATATGTATCATTAATAATAGTCTTTTAACTTAGTGTCTTAGCTTTGAAGTAACCTAAAATTTTGTGATGTAGAAGAAGAAAAATATCGAAAAAATCACATATAGTATTCCGTATTACACTGTAAATATGGTGACTAAGAACTGTATTAAGATTTATTATACAATATCACTTATTAACTATATATATACAATATTTGTCATTAATCAATAGTCTTTTAACGTATTTGCTTAGTGATGAAGTTACCTAAAATTTTGTGATGGAGAAGAAGTAAAATATTGAAGTTGTTTACATCTATTATACCATAATACAATGTGAATATGGTGAATAAATATACTATCTAGCCTCCTTATATAATTTTAATTATTACGAACGTATATGAAATATGTGTCATTATTTAATAGTCTTTTAAGTTAGTTTCTTAGTGATGATGTAACCTGAAATTTGAAGATGTAGAAGAAGTAAAATATTCAAAACTATTTACATCTATAATTCCATAATACAATATGAATATGGAGAATAAATATACTATCGATCCTCATTATATAATTTTAATTATTACTTGTGTATATGAAATATGTATCATTAATAATAGTCTTTTAACTCAGTGTCTTAGCTATGAAGTAACCTAAAAGTTTGTGATGTAGAAGAAGAAAATTATTGAAAAAATCAAAAATATTATTCCATATTACACTGTAAATACGGTGACTAAAAACTATATTAAGCTTTATTATACAATATCACTTATTAACTATATATATACAATATTTTTCATTAATCAATAGTCTTTTAAAGTATTTGCTTAGTGATGAAGTTACCTAAAATTTGGAGATGGAGAAGAAGAAAAATATTGAAATTGTTTACATCTATTATACCATAATACAATGTGAATATGGTGAATAAATATACTATCTAGCCCCATTATATAGTTTAAATTATTACGAACGTATATGAAATATGTGTCATTATTTAATAGTCTTTTAACTTAGTTTCTTAGTGATGATGTAACCTAAAATTTGATGGTGTAGAAGAAGTAAAATATTCAAAATTATTTACATTTATAATTCCATAATACAATATGAATATGGAGAATAAATATACTATCGATCCTCATTATAAAATTTTAAATATTACCCGTGTATATGAAATATGTATCATTAATAATAGTCTTTTAACTTAGTGTCTTAGCTATGAAGTAACCTAAAATTTTGTGATGTAGAAGAAGAAAAATATTGAAAAAATCACATATATTATTCCATATTACATTGTAAATATGGTGACTAAAAACTGTATTAAGCTTTATTTTATAATATCACTTATTAACTATATATATACAATATTTGTCATTAATCAATAGTCTTTTAACGTATTTTCTTAGTGATGAAGTTACCTAAAATTTGGTGATGGAGAAGAAGAAAAATATTGAAATTGTTTACATCTATTATACCATAATACAATGTGAATATGGTGAATAAATATACTATCTAGCCTCATTATATAGTTTTAATTATTACGAACGTATATGAAATATGTGTCATTATTGAATAGTCTTTTAACTTAGTTTCTTAGTGATGATGTAACCTGAAATTTGAAGATGTAGAAGAAGTAAAATATTCAAAACTATTTACATCTATAATTCCATAATACAATATGAATATACTATCGATCCTCATTATATAATTTTAATTATTTCCTGTGTATATGAAATATGTGTCATTAATATTAGTCTTTTAACTTAATGTCTTAGCTATGATGTAACCTAAAATTTTGTGATGTAGAAGAAGAAAAATATTGAAAAAAATCACATATATTATTCCATATTACACTGTAAATATGGTGACTAAAAACTGTATTAAGCTTTATTATACAATATCACTTATTAACTATATATATACAATATTTGTCATTAATCAATAGTCTTTTAAAGTATTTGCTTAGTGATGAAGTTACCTAAAATTTGGTGATGGAGAAGAAGAAAAATATTGAAATTGTTTACATCTATTATACAATAATACAATGTGAATATGGTGAATAAATATACTATCTAGCCTCATTATATAGTTTTAAATATTACGAACGTATATGAAATATGTGTCATTATTTAATAGTCTTTTAACTTAGTTTCTTAGTGATGAAGTACACTAAAATTTGATGGTGTAGAAGAAGTCAAATATTAAAAAAATCACATATATTATCCCATATTAAACTGTAAATATGGTGACTAAAAATTGTATTAAGCTTTATTATATAATATCACTTATTAACTATATATATACAATATTTGTCATTAATCAATAGTCTTTTAACGTATTTTCTTAGTGAAAAAGTTACCTAAAATTTGGTGATGGAGAATAAGAAAAATATTGAAATTGTTTACATCTATTATACCATAATACAATGTGAATATGGTGAATAAATATACTATCTACCGTCATTATATAGTTTTAATTATTACGAACGTATATTAAATATGTGTCATTATTTAATAGTCTTTTAACTTAGTTTCTTAGTGATGAAGTACACTAAAATTTGATGGTGTAGAAGAAGTAAAATATTCAAAACTATTTACATTTATAATTTCATAACACAATATGAATATGAAGAATAAATATACTATCGATCCTCATTATAAAATTTTAAATATTACCTGTGTATTTGAAATCTGTATCATTAATATTAGTCTTTTAACTTAATGTCTTAGCTATGAAGTAACCTAAAATTTTGTGATGTAGAAGAAGAAAAATATCGAAAAAATCACATATAGTATTCCATATTACACTGTAAATATGGTGGCTAAGAACTGTATTAAGCTTTATTATATAATATCACTTATTAACTTTATATATACAATATTTGTCATTAATCAATAGTCTTTTAACATATCTGCTTAGTGATGAAGTTACCTAAAATTTGGTGATGGAGAAGAAGAAAAATATTGAAATTGTTTACATCTATTATACCATAATACAATGTGAATATGGTGAATAAATATACTATCTAGACTCATTATATAGTTTTAATTATTACGAACGTATATGAAATATGTGTCATCATTTAATAGTCTTTTAACTTAGTTTCTTAGTGATGAAGTACACTATAATTTGATGGTGTAAAAGAAGTAAAATATTCAAAACTATTTACATTTATAATTTCATAATACAATATGAATATGGAAAATAAATATACTATCGATCCTCATTATAAAATTTTAAATATTACCTGTGTATATGAAATATGTATCATTAATAATAGTCTTTTAACTTAGTGTCTTAGGTTTGAAGTAACCTAAAATTTTGTGATGTAGAAGAAGAAAAATATCGAAAAAATCACATATAGTATTCCATATTACACTCTAAATATGGTGACTAAGAACTGTATTAAGCTTTATTATACAATATCACTTATTAACTATATATATACAATATTTGTCATTAATCAATAGTCTTTTAACGTATTTGCTTAGTGATGAAGTTACCTAAAATTTTGTGATGGAGAAGAAGTAAAATATTGAAATTGTTTACATCTATTATACCATAATACAATGTGAATATGGTGAATAAATATACTATCTAGCCTCATTATATAGTTTTAATTATTACGAACGTATATGAAATATGTGTCATTATTTACTAGTCTTTTAACTTAGTTTCTTAGTGATGAAGTACACTAAAATTTGATGGTGTAGAAGAAGTCAAATATTCAAAACTATTTACATCTATAATTCCATAATACAATATGAATATGGAGAATAAATATACTATCGATCCTCATTAGAAAATTTTAAATATTACCTGTGTATATGAAATATGTATCATTAATAATAGTCTTTTAACTTAGTGTCTTAGCTATGAAGTAACCTAAAATTTTGTGAGGTAGAAGAAGAAAAATACTGAAAAAATCACATATATTATTCCATTTTACACTGTAAATATGGTGACTAAAAACTGTATTAAGCTTTATTATATAATATCACTTATTAACAATATATATACAATATTTTTCATTAATCAATAGTCTTTTAACGTATTTTCTTAGTGATGAAGTTACCTAAAATTTGGTGATGGAGAAGAAGAAAAATATTGAAATTGTTTACATCTATTATACCATAATACAATGTGAATATGGTGAATAAATATACTATCTAGCCTCATTATATAGATTTAATTATTACGAACTTATATGAAATATGTGTCATTATTTAATAGTCTTTTAACTTAGTTTCTTAGTGATGATGTAACCTGAAATTTGAAGATGTAGAAGAAGTAAAATATTCAAAACTATTTACATCTATAATTCCATAATTCAATATGAATATGGAGAATAAATATACTATCGATCCTCATTATATAATTTTAATTATTACTTGTGTATATGAAATATGTCTCATTAATAATAGTCTTTTAACTCAGTGTCTTAGCTATGAAGTAACCTAAAATTTTGTGATGTAGAAGAATAAAATTATTGAAAAAATCAAAAATATTATTCCATATTACACTGTAAATACGGTGACTAAAAACTATATTAAGCTTTATTATACAATATCACTTATTAACTTTATATATACAATATTTGTCATTAATCAATAGTGTTTTAACGTATTTGCTTAGTGATGAAGTTACCTAAAATTTGGTGATGGAGAAGAAGAAAAATATTGAAATTGTTTACATCTATTATACCATAATACAATGTGAATATGGTGAATAAATATACTATCTAGCCTCATTATATAGTTTTAATTATTACGAACGTATATGAAATATGTGTCATTATTTAATTGTCTTTTACCTTAGTTTCTTAGATATGAAGTATACTAAAATTTGATGGTGTAGAAGAAGTAAAATATTCAAAACTATTTACATTTAGAATTTCATAATACAATATGAATATGGAGAATAAATATACTATCGATCCTCATTATAAAATTTTAAATATTACCTGTGTATATGAAATATGTATCATTAATAATAGTCTTTTAACTTAGTGTCTTAGCTATGAAGTAACCTAAAATTTTGTGATGTAGAAGAAGAAAAATATTGAAAAAATCACATATATTATTCCATATTACACTGTAAATATGGTGACTAAGAACTGTATTAAGCTTTATTATACAATATCACTTATTAACTATATATATACAATATTTGTCATTAATCAATAGTCTTTTAACGTATTTGCTTAGTGATGAAGTTACCTAAAATTTTGTGATGGAGAAGAAGTAAAATACTGAAATTGTTTACATCTATTATACCATAATACAATGTGAATATGGTGAATAAATATACTATCTAGCCTCATTATATAGTTTTAATTATTACGAACGTATATGAAATATGTGTCATTATTTACTAGTCTTTTAACTTAGTTTCTTAGTGATGAAGTACACTAAAATTTGATGGTGTAGAAGAAGTCAAATATTCAAAACTATTTACATCTATAATTCCATAATACAATATGAATATGGAGAATAAATATACTATCGATCCTCATTAGAAAATTTTAAATATTACCTGTGTATATGAAATATGTATCATTAATAATAGTCTTTTAACTTAGTGTCTTAGCTATGAAGTAACCTAAAATTTTGTCAGGTAGAAGAAGAAAAATACTGAAAAAATCACATATATTATTCCATTTTACACTGTAAATATGGTGACTAAAAAGGGTATTAAGCTTTATTATATAATATCACTTATTAACAATATATATACAATATTATTCATTAATCAATAGTCTTTTAACGTATTTTCTTAGTGATGAAGTTACCTAAAATTTGGTGATGGAGAAGAAGAAAAATATTGAAATTGTTTACATCTATTATACCATAATACAATGTGAATATGGTGAATAAATATACTATCTAGCCTCATTATATAGTTTTAATTATTACGAACGTATATGAAATATGTGTCATTATTTAATAGTCTATTAACTTAGTTTCTTAGTGATGAAGTACACTAAAATTTGATGGTGTAGAAGAAGTAAAATATTCAAAACTATTTACATTTATAATTTCATAACACAATATGAATATGGAGAATAAATATACTATCGATCCTCATTATAAAATTTTGAATATTACCTGTGTATATGAAATATGTATCATTAATAATAGTCTTTTAACTTAGTGTCTTAGCTATGAAGTAACGTAAAATTTTGTGATGTAGAAGAAGAAAAATATTGAAAAAAATCACATATATTATTCCATATTACACTGTAAATATGGTGACTAAAAACTGTATTAAGCTTTATTATATAATATCACTTATTAACTATATATATACAATATTTGTCATTAATCAATAGTCTTTTAACGTATTTGCTTAGTTATGAAGTTACCTAAAATTTGGTGATGGAGAAGAAGTAAAATATTGAAATTGTTTACATCTATTATACAATAATACAATGTGAATATGTTGAATATATATACTATCTAGCCTCATTATATAGTTTTAATTATTACGAACGTATATGAAATATGTGTCATTATTTAATAGTCTTTTAACTTAGTTTCTTAGTGATGAAGTACACTAAAATTTGATGGTGTAGAAGAAGTCAAATATTCAAAACTATTTACATTTATAATTTCATAATACAATATGAATATGGAGAATAAATATACTATCGATCCTCATTATAAAATTTTAAATATTACCTGTGTATATGAAATATGTATCATTAATAATAGTCTTTTAACTTAGTGTCTTAGCTTTGAAGTAACCTAAAATTTTGTGATGTAGAAGAAGAAAAATATCGAAAAAATCACATATAGTATTCCGTATTACACTGTAAATATGGTGACTAAGAACTGTATTAAGATTTATTATACAATATCACTTATTAACTATATATATACAATATTTGTCATTAATCAATAGTCTTTTAACGTATTTGCTTAGTGATGAAGTTACCTAAAATTTTGTGATGGAGAAGAAGTAAAATATTGAAGTTGTTTACATCTATTATACCATAATACAATGTGAATATGGTGAATAAATATACTATCTAGCCTCCTTATATAATTTTAATTATTACGAACGTATATGAAATATTTGTCATTATTTAATAGTCTTTTAAGTTAGTTTCTTAGTGATGATGTAACCTGAAATTTGAAGATGTAGAAGAAGTAAAATATTCAAAACTATTTACATCTATAATTCCATAATACAATATGAATATGGAGAATAAATATACTATCGATCCTCATTATATAATTTTAATTATTACTTGTGTATATGAAATATGTATCATTAATAATAGTCTTTTAACTCAGTGTCTTAGCTATGAAGTAACCTAAAAGTTTGTGATGTAGAAGAAGAAAATTATTGAAAAAATCAAAAATATTATTCCATATTACACTGTAAATACGGTGACTAAAAACTATATTAAGCTTTATTATACAATATCACTTATTAACTATATATATACAATATTTGTCATTAATCAATAGTCTTTTAAAGTATTTGCTTAGTGATGAAGTTACCTAAAATTTGGAGATGGAGAAGAAGAAAAATATTGAAATTGTTTACATCTATTATACCATAATACAATGTGAATATGGTGAATAAATATACTATCTAGCCCCATTATATAGTTTAAATTATTACGAACGTATATGAAATATGTGTCATTATTTAATAGTCTTTTAACTTAGTTTCTTAGTGATGATGTAACCTAAAATTTGATGGTGTAGAAGAAGTAAAATATTCAAAATTATTTACATTTATAATTCCATAATACAATATGAATATGGAGAATAAATATACTATCGATCCTCATTATAAAATTTTAAATATTACCCGTGTATATGAAATATGTATCATTAATAATAGTCTTTTAACTTAGTGTCTTAGCTATGAAGTAACCTAAAATTTTGTGATGTAGAAGAAGAAAAATATTGAAAAAATCACATATATTATTCCATATTACATTGTAAATATGGTGACTAAAAACTGTATTAAGCTTTATTTTATAATATCACTTATTAACTATATATATACAATATTTGTCATTAATCAATAGTCTTTTAACGTATTTTCTTAGTGATGAAGTTACCTAAAATTTGGTGATGGAGAAGAAGAAAAATATTGAAATTGTTTACATCTATTATACCATAATACAATGTGAATATGGTGAATAAATATACTATCTAGCCTCATTATATAGTTTTAATTATTACGAACGTATATGAAATATGTGTCATTATTGAATAGTCTTTTAACTTAGTTTCTTAGTGATGATTGTAACACCCTCTAAAACCCGCATATAATTTTCGCAAATATTAAAAATTATAACTCAGAGTACATGTAATAATCGAGGAATGCTACAATTCTCTTTTAATAAAATAATTCCTGTCATGCATAATCTTAGTGGTAACTCATACATGTTTACACAGCGGAAAATTTTAATTAATAAAATCAAACGTTATAATATTTTCCAAAATCATCAGGGATTAACACCTGGAAAGTCAACATCTTATTATAACAATTAAAAGAAAATAAACGAGTCTGACTAAAGCAGCTCGACAACCAAACGTTCCCGGAGTTACAACTATCAGAGCATGACCCGGACATACTAGAATAAAACTAAACTAGACACGATAAGCCTTCGCCAAGCACCTGAGCGAAGCTCCTCAATCTGAAATATTCAACAGTAAGGGTGAGCTTCTCAAATATACATTTGGTTATACATTCATAACAATCAATTCACGAAATCATAAGCATCACCCAATAAATTAACATATTTCATAGTTTACAAAACCTTTACAAATCATATATCCATGACATATTGCTTTTCATATTTACAAATACCCATCAACATCATCAACCATATATCAATCACACGTGCATACAAACAATCAAATATAACATTGGAAAAATCATCCATTCATGTTATATTCGAGTAATGCAACACACCCATGCATGTGGTACCACTACACCGCCCCATTATATCGCGGGTCACGGATAACTCACCGTTCCATTATATCGCGGACACGGCTACCACCTCAACGTTCCATTAAATCGCGGACACGTATATTGGCCACCATGTTAATTCCACACAATGGGAATTAACAAATGCAACATGATATGTAAGTATGTAACACTCAGCATACTATGAACATCATTCAACATATCATGCACATCAACAATATCAAACATAACAGGATATGAATAGTATGTAACCACTCAGCATACTATTTAAACATCAATCATATCAAGTTACAAATAGCATGTAATCACTCAGCATACTATTCAAACATCAACCAATCACATCAATTATATCATAACTCATGCTCGAGAACATATCTAAAAGCATGGCAATAAAAATCCAACATCAAAACACTGAAATCAAAATTCAGAAAATTCAGAAATTCAACACAGTAGCATCAACACGGGTGCCCGTGTTAAACAACACGGCCGTGTTGAAATATGCCCAGAAAACGCATTTTTTTAACAAAACAGGGGATCAACACGGGTGCCCGTGTTAAACAACACGGCCCGTGTTGAATTGTGTCTGGAAAACACAATTTTTGGCAACACAGTGCATCAACACGGGTGCCCGTGTTAAACAACACGGCCGTGTTGATGAGCGCGGGTCAGATTTTTCTGAACCTGCAGTGGCTCACAACAGCCGTCCAAACGCGGAAAAATGTCGGCCAAAACGCGTATTTCAGTACCTAACGCATCGAGCTTGTACAATCCACAACAATACCACAATATCCAATTTACTAATAATCATTATAATAACCTTAACCGGGGATTAACCGTAACTTTGGGGAATTCTACCGACACTGAGGTCGTCCCTACAATTTCCAAGGTAAATTCACGATCATTAGACATACGCCCAATTCACCATTTGGGACCTAAATTCTTAATCGATTCATGAGAATTGGGAATCCTAATCCTTTTCTAACAAAGTTCAGTCCTACGGTTATCGATCCCTAGAAACATCTAACAATTGGGATTTTCCTACCATTACCCGAATCAACCGTACATAAACCCATAAACAAAGGTAAATCGAGTATAAACCCCCCTTACCTTATCAATTAGCAGCTTTGAATTCTTGAGCGAAGTTCTCCGTTCTTCGTTCCTCGTACCTTCAGAGCTCTATTTCCCCAATTCTAACTTCTGTTTATCGTGAAAACCAAAATGAGGAATAACTTGAGTTCCAACACATAACTTTACTTCTTTTTCACCCCCACTCTTTACTAACAGCATCTAAGCCCAAAACATAAAAATCCCTATATTTCTTATTTCTTCGAATATTCCAAATAAATAATTCTTTTTATTTTATTAATTCTAATAAAATAAATTCCCAAATTTAAATAATTCAATTAATTGAAAACGGGGTGTTACAACTCTCCCCCACTAAAAGAGTTTTCGTCCTCGAAAACATACCTTAGACGAACAGCTCCGGATAAGCCTCTTTCATCTGGCTCTCCAGCTCCCAAGTGATATTTCCATCTGCTGGACCTCCCCAAGCAACCTTCACTAATGCTATCTCTTTACCTCTTAACTGTTTCACTTCCCGATCTTCTATCCTCATAGGCAATGTTTCTACTGTCAGGTTATCTCTTACCTGTACATCATCTATTTGGATTACATGAGATGGGTCTGGAATATATCTCCTCAACTGAGAAACATGAAAAACATCGTGCAAATTCGCAAGTCTCGGAGGTAAAGCAATGCGATAAGCAACTTCTCCAACTCTTTCCGTAATCTGAAACGGACCAATAAAACGCGGAGTCAACTTCTTAGACTTCAACGCCCGACCAATACCCGTCATCGGAGTAACTCTCATAAACACATGATCTCCAGCACTGAATTCTAAATTCTTTCTCCTCTTATCATGATAACTTTTCTGACGACTCTGAGAAGCTCTCATCTTCTCTTGAATCAATTTGATCTTTTCTGTAGTCTGCTGAACAATCTCTGGCCCAATTACCGAACTCTCTCCAGATTCATACCAACACAAAGGCGTCCTACACCGTCTACCATACAATGCCTCAAACGGAGCCATACCAATACTCGAATGGTAACTATTGTTATAAGTAAACTCAATCAATGGCAAATAGCTATCCCAAGTTCCACCTTTCTCTAAAACACAAGCACGCAATAAATCTTCCAACGATTGAATCGTCCTCTCCGTCTGTCCATCAGTCTGAGGATGGTAAGCTGAACTCAATCTCAACTTAGTACCCAAAGCCTTCTGCAATCCTTCCCAAAATTTCGAAGTGAACCTCGGATCTCTATCTGACACAATACTAGAAGGAACTCCATGCAAACTCACTATTTTCTCAATATACAACTGTGCCAATCTCTCCATCGAGTAATCCATTCGCACCGGTATAAAATGAGCAGACTTAGTCAACCTATCCACAACGACCCATATCGCTTCACAATTCATAGGAGTCCTCGGCAACCCAGATACGAAATCCATAGAAATGCTATCCCACTTCCATTCTGGAATAAACATCGGTTGCATAAACCCAGACGGCTTCTGATGCTCAATCTTCGATTTCTGACAGATTAAACATGCATACACAAATTCAGCTATTTCCTTTTTCATTCCCGGCCACCAAAACAATTTCTTCAAATCATGATACATTTTCGTGGCACCCGGATGAATGCTCATTCCACTGCGATGTCCTTCTTCTAATATACTTTTCTTGATTTCTGCGACATCAGGAACACAAACTCTATCGCCAAATCTCATAACATCATTTTCATCAATTCTAAACTCACCACCTTGACTTTGGTTGATCAATGTCAATTTATCAACTAAATTAACATCGGATTTCTGCCCGATCCTGATCTCTTCTAGAATACCACTAGTAAGTTTCAACATACCCAAACGAACACACTTCGGAGTACTTTCACAAACCAAACTCAAATCTCGGAATTGCTCAATTAAATCCAATTCACGAACCATCATCATAGACATATGCAAGGACTTCCTGCTCAAAGCATCTGCAACTACATTTGCCTTACCAGGATGGTAATTCAAACCAAAATCATAATCTTTGAGGAATTCTAACCACCTTCTTTGCCTCATATTGAGCTCTTTCTGATCGAAAAGATACTTCAAACTCTTATGATCACTATACACTTCAAACCTCGAACCATACAGATAATGTCTCCACAATTTCAAGACAAACACAACTGCTGCCAACTCTAAGTCATGAGTAGGATAGTTCCTTTCATGAACCTTCAACTGTCTCGAAGCATACGCAACTACCTGCTGATTCTGCATTAAAACACCACCTAAACCCAACAGAGATGCATCACAATAGACCACAAAAGATTCCACCGGATTCGGCAAAATCAGAATAGGAGCACTTGTCAATCTCCGCTTCAATTCTTGGAAACCTTTCTCACAATCAGAATCCCAAATAAACGCTTGTCCTTTACGAGTCAACTTCGTCAACGGCAATGCTAACTTTGAGAATCCTTCGATAAACTTTCTGTAATAACCTGCAAGACCAAGAAAACTTCTGATTTCCGAAACAGTCTTCGGCGCTTCCCACTGAGATACCGCTTCTACTTTCGTAGGATCCACTGCAATACCATTCTTAGAAATCACATGTCCAAGGAAACTAACTTCATTCAGCCAGAACTCACATTTGGACAACTTTGCATACAACTTCTTATCTTTCAACAACTCTAACACAATTCTGAGATGTTCCGCATGATCTTCGTCATTCTCGGAATAAATCAGAATGTCATCAATAAAAACCACAACAAACTTATCCAGATACGGGTGAAAAATCCTATTCATATATTCCATGAAAACACCAGGTGCATTAGTAACTCCGAACGGCATAACAGAATATTCATAATGCCCATACCTCGTTCGAAAAGCAGTCTTTTGAGTATCTTCCGCTTTCACACGAATCTGATGATATCCAGATCTCAAATCAATCTTACTGAATACACTGGCTCCAATTAACTGATCCATTAAATCATCAATCCTCGGTAACGGATACCGATTCTTAATGGTTACCTTGTTCAATTGCCTGTAATCAACACACAGTCTCATAGAACCTTCTTTCTTCTTAACCAACAATACCGGAGCACCCCAAGGCGAAACACTTGGACGAATAAACTTCTTCTCCAGTAAATCTTCCAACTGACTCTTCAATTCCGTCAACTCAGACGCAGACATACGATATGGCGCCATCGACACCGGTCTCGTACCAGGAATTAAATCTATAGAAAATTCCACTTCTCTCTCAGGAGGTAACTCGCCAACATCATCAGGAAAGACTTCTGGAAATTCACACACCACTGGCAATTCACTACTCCTGACCTTTCCTGTTGCATCTAACGAAGCAAGTAACATAAACACATTAGCACCATCTTCCATTGCTTCTTGTACCTGCCTAGCAGTCATAGTCAAATTCTCGACACCAACTGCTTCTGGGAAAATCACCGTCTTAGCAAAGCAGTTCAGATGAACCCGGTTGAATTCCAACCAGTTCATCCCAAGGATAATATCAATTTGTTCAAGCGGTAGGCACACTAAATCCATACCGAAACTTCTACCAAAAATCTCAATAGGACAATTCCTACATACGAGTGAAGTTGTCACTGAACCCGATGCAGGAGTATCAACAACCATGCTACCTCGCATACCAGATATGTCCAGTTTCAACCTCTCAGCACAATCCAAAGAAATGAAAGAATGAGTTGCACCAGTATCAATAATTGCAACTAAAGGTGTGCCATGAATAAAACACGTACCTTTAATCAATCGATCCTCTGGAGTAGTCTCAGATCCAGACAAAGCAAACACTTTTCCACCTGACTGATCCTTCCTAGGCTTAGGACACTGCGGACGAATGTGACCTTCTTCGCCACAATTGTAACAAGTAACAGACTTCCCTTTGCAATCAATAGACAAATGACCAGCCTTTCCACATTTATAGCACTTCTTCTCATCACTCTTGCAATCTCGAATGTGATGACCAGACTCACCACACTTGTAGCATCTGATAGGAGCCTTAGAATCTCCCCCACTAGGCCTTTTCCAACCGCCTGATCTCTGGTTATCTCTACCATATGGCTTGCCACGGTCCATATGTTGCTTCCCTCTTTTATCAACAGCCCCACGAGAGTGAGACGACCGATTCTTGGTAATATCTTCTTCCAAGATTCTGCTACAATCAACCAGATCAGAAAATCTACGAATACGCTGGTACCTGATTCCCTGCTTAATCTCATCTCGGAGACCATTCTCAAATTTGATACATTTAGAGAATTCTCCAGCCTCATCATTGTTGTAGTGAGCATAATACTTTGCCAGCTCAGTAAACTTAGTAGCATACTCACTAACAGTCAGATTGCCCTGCTTAAGCTCCAAAAATTCAATTTCCTTTCTTCCCCGAACATCTTCAGGAAAGTACCTCCTCAGAAAAGCCCTTCTGAAGTTAGCCCAAGTCAGTGCCTCTCCATCCTGAACCATTTCAGTCCTTGTGGCAACCCACCAGTCGTCGGCCTCTTCTGCCAACATATGCGTACCATATCTGACTTTCAGATCTTCAGCACAATCAATCACACGGAAAATCCTTTCGATTTCCTTCAGCCACTTCTGAGCACCTTCAGGGTCATGTGTACCTTTGAACAACGGAGGATTGTTCCTCTGGAAATTTCCCAATTGCCTATCAGCACCAATCACGCCTCCAGTTGGGTTTCCAGCAAGTACACCAGCTAACATCCCCAAAGCCTCAGCTAATGCAGCATCATTTCGTCCATTACCTCTTCCAGCCATATTCCTGAGAATTAAAACATACTCCACATCAGAATACAGTATCGACAGTGTTACCTTGCACTAGTCGCATACGAAAAGGAATGACTGACTCAAGACTCTGGTCACAACGACCGACTATGCTCTGATACCACTATTGTAACACCCTCTAAAACCCGCATATAATTTTCGCAAATATTAAAAATTATAACTCAGAGTACATGTAATAATCGAGGAATGCTACAATTCTCTTTTAATAAAATAATTCCTGTCATGCATAATCTTAGTGGTAACTCATACATGTTTACACAGCGGAAAATTTTAATTAATAAAATCAAACGTTATAATATTTTCCAAAATCATCAGGGATTAACACCTGGAAAGTCAACATCTTATTATAACAATTAAAAGAAAATAAACGAGTCTGACTAAAGCAGCTCGACAACCAAACGTTCCCGGAGTTACAACTATCAGAGCATGACCCGGACATACTAGAATAAAACTAAACTAGACACGATAAGCCTTCGCGAAGCACCTGAGCGAAGCTCCTCAATCTGAAATATTCAACAGTAAGGGTGAGCTTCTCAAATATACATTTGGTTATACATTCATAACAATCAATTCACGAAATCATAAGCATCACCCAATAAATTAACATATTTCATAGTTTACAAAACCTTTACAAATCATATATCCATGACATATTGCTTTTCATATTTACAAATACCCATCAACATCATCAACCATATATCAATCACACGTGCATACAAACAATCAAATATAACATTGGAAAAATCATCCATTCATGTTATATTCGAGTAATGCAACACACCCATGCATGTGGTACCACTACACCGCCCCATTATATCGCGGGTCACGGATAACTCACCGTTCCATTATATCGCGGACACGGCTACCACCTCAACGTTCCATTAAATCGCGGACACGTATATTGGCCACCATGTTAATTCCACACAATGGGAATTAACAAATGCAACATGATATGTAAGTATGTAACACTCAGCATACTATGAACATCATTCAACATATCATGCACATCAACAATATCAAACATAACAGGATATGAATAGTATGTAACCACTCAGCATACTATTTAAACATCAATCATATCAAGTTACAAATAGCATGTAATCACTCAGCATACTATTCAAACATCAACCAATCACATCAATTATATCATAACTCATGCTCGAGAACATATCTAAAAGCATGGCAATAAAAATCCAACATCAAAACACTGAAATCAAAATTCAGAAAATTCAGAAATTCAACACAGTAGCATCAACACCGGTGCCCGTGTTAAACAACACGGCCGTGTTGAAATATGCCCAGAAAACGCATTTTTTTAACAAAACAGGGGATCAACACGGGTGCCCGTGTTAAACAACACGGCCCGTGTTGAATTGTGTCTGGAAAACACAATTTTTGGCAACACAGTGCATCAACACGGGTGCCCGTGTTAAACAACACGGCCGTGTTGATGAGCGCGGGTCAGATTTTTCTGAACCTGCAGTGGCTCACAACAGCCGTCCAAACGCGGAAAAATGTCGGCCAAAACGCGTATTTCAGTACCTAACGCATCGAGCTTGTACAATCCACAACAATACCACAATATCCAATTTACTAATAATCATTATAATAACCTTAACCGGGGATTAACCGTAACTTTGGGGAATTCTACCGACACTGAGGTCGTCCCTACAATTTCCAAGGTAAATTCACGATCATTAGACATACGCCCAATTCACCATTTGGGACCTAAATTCTTAATCGATTCATGAGAATTGGGAATCCTAATCCTTTTCTAACAAAGTTCAGTCCTACGGTTATCGATCCCTAGAAACATCTAACAATTGGGATTTTCCTACCATTACCCGAATCAACCGTACATAAACCCATAAACAAAGGTAAATCGAGTATAAACCCCCCTTACCTTATCAATTAGCAGCTTTGAATTCTTGAGCGAAGTTCTCCGTTCTTCGTTCCTCGTACCTTCAGAGCTCTATTTCCCCAATTCTAACTTCTGTTTATCGTGAAAACCAAAATGAGGAATAACTTGAGTTCCAACACATAACTTTACTTCTTTTTCACCCCCACTCTTTACTAACAGCATCTAAGCCCAAAACATAAAAATCCCTATATTTCTTATTTCTTCGAATATTCCAAATAAATAATTCTTTTTATTTTATTAATTCTAATAAAATAAATTCCCAAATTTAAATAATTCAATTAATTGAAAACGGGGTGTTACAATGATGTAACCTGAAATTTGAAGATGTAGAAGAAGTAAAATATTCAAAACTATTTACATCTATAATTCCATAATACAATATGAATATACTATCGATCCTCATTATATAATTTTAATTATTTCCTGTGTATATGAAATATGTGTCATTAATATTAGTCTTTTAACTTAATGTCTTAGCTATGATGTAACCTAAAATTTTGTGATGTAGAAGAAGAAAAATATTGAAAAAAATCACATATATTATTCCATATTACACTGTAAATATGGTGACTAAAAACTGTATTAAGCTTTATTATACAATATCACTTATTAACTATATATATACAATATTTGTCATTAATCAATAGTCTTTTAAAGTATTTGCTTAGTGATGAAGTTACCTAAAATTTGGTGATGGAGAAGAAGAAAAATATTGAAATTGTTTACATCTATTATACAATAATACAATGTGAATATGGTGAATAAATATACTATCTAGCCTCATTATATAGTTTTAAATATTACGAACGTATATGAAATATGTGTCATTATTTAATAGTCTTTTAACTTAGTTTCTTAGTGATGAAGTACACTAAAATTTGATGGTGTAGAAGAAGTCAAATATTAAAAAAAATCACATATATTATCCCATATTAAACTGTAAATATGGTGACTAAAAATTGTATTAAGCTTTATTATATAATATCACTTATTAACTATATATATACAATATTTGTCATTAATCAATAGTCTTTTAACGTATTTTCTTAGTGAAAAAGTTACCTAAAATTTGGTGATGGAGAATAAGAAAAATATTGAAATTGTTTACATCTATTATACCATAATACAATGTGAATATGGTGAATAAATATACTATCTACCGTCATTATATAGTTTTAATTATTACGAACGTATATTAAATATGTGTCATTATTTAATAGTCTTTTAACTTAGTTTCTTAGTGATGAAGTACACTAAAATTTGATGGTGTAGAAGAAGTAAAATATTCAAAACTATTTACATTTATAATTTCATAACACAATATGAATATGAAGAATAAATATACTATCGATCCTCATTATAAAATTTTAAATATTACCTGTGTATTTGAAATCTGTATCATTAATATTAGTCTTTTAACTTAATGTCTTAGCTATGAAGTAACCTAAAATTTTGTGATGTAGAAGAAGAAAAATATCGAAAAAATCACATATAGTATTCCATATTACACTGTAAATATGGTGACTAAGAACTGTATTAAGCTTTATTATATAATATCACTTATTAACTTTATATATACAATATTTGTCATTAATCAATAGTCTTTTAACATATCTGCTTAGTGATGAAGTTACCTAAAATTTGGTGATGGAGAAGAAGAAAAATATTGAAATTGTTTACATCTATTATACCATAATACAATGTGAATATGGTGAATAAATATACTATCTAGACTCATTATATAGTTTTAATTATTACGAACGTATATGAAATATGTGTCATCATTTAATAGTCTTTTAACTTAGTTTCTTAGTGATGAAGTACACTATAATTTGATGGTGTAGAAGAAGTAAAATATTCAAAACTATTTACATTTATAATTTCATAATACAATATGAATATGGAAAATAAATATACTATCGATCCTCATTATAAAATTTTAAATATTACCTGTGTATATGAAATATGTATCATTAATAATAGTCTTTTAACTTAGTGTCTTAGGTTTTAAGTAACCTAAAATTTTGTGATGTAGAAGAAGAAAAATATCGAAAAAATCACATATAGTATTCCATATTACACTCTAAATATGGTGACTAAGAACTGTATTAAGCTTTATTATACAATATCACTTATTAACTATATATATACAATATTTGTCATTAATCAATAGTCTTTTAACGTATTTGCTTAGTGATGAAGTTACCTAAAATTTTGTGATGGAGAAGAAGTAAAATATTGAAATTGTTTACATCTATTATACCATAATACAATGTGAATATGGTGAATAAATATACTATCTAGCCTCATTATATAGTTTTAATTATTACGAACGTATATGAAATATGTGTCATTATTTACTAGTCTTTTAACTTAGTTTCTTAGTGATGAAGTACACTAAAATTTGATGGTGTAGAAGAAGTCAAATATTCAAAACTATTTACATCTATAATTCCATAATACAATATGAATATGGAGAATAAATATACTATCGATCCTCATTAGAAAATTTTAAATATTACCCTGTGTATATGAAATATGTATCATTAATAATAGTCTTTTAGCTTAGTGTCTTAGCTATGAAGTAACCTAAAATTTTGTGAGGTAGAAGAAGAAAAATACTGAAAAAATCACATATATTATTCCATTTTACACTGTAAATATGGTGACTAAAAACTGTATTAAGCTTTATTATATAATATCACTTATTAACAATATATATACAATATTTTTCATTAATCAATAGTCTTTTAACGTATTTTATTAGTGATGAAGTTACCTAAAATTTGGTGATGGAGAAGAAGAAAAATATTGAAATTGTTTACATCTATTATACCATAATACAATGTGAATATGGTGAATAAATATACTATCTAGCCTCATTATATAGATTTAATTATTACGAACTTATATGAAATATGTGTCATTATTTAATAGTCTTTTAACTTAGTTTCTTAGTGATGATGTAACCTGAAATTTGAAGATGTAGAAGAAGTAAAATATTCAAAACTATTTACATCTATAATTCCATAATTCAATATGAATATGGAGAATAAATATACTATCGATCCTCATTATATAATTTTAATTATTACTTGTGTATATGAAATATGTCTCATTAATAATAGTCTTTTAACTCAGTGTCTTAGCTATGAAGTAACCTAAAATTTTGTGATGTAGAAGAATAAAATTATTGAAAAAATCAAAAATATTATTCCATATTACACTGTAAATACGGTGACTAAAAACTATATTAAGCTTTATTATACAATATCACTTATTAACTTTATATATACAATATTTGTCATTAATCAATAGTGTTTTAACGTATTTGCTTAGTGATGAAGTTACCTAAAATTTGGTGATGGAGAAGAAGAAAAATATTGAAATTGTTTACATCTATTATACCATAATACAATGTGAATATGGTGAATAAATATACTATCTAGCCTCATTATATAGTTTTAATTATTACGAACGTATATGAAATATGTGTCATTATTT
>CATIWC010002824.1:0-90000 GCA_948472305.1 Vicia faba | reverse complement strand
CTTGCTCATTGTGTTTTCAAAAATGTTTGTTTGCTTTTCAAGGTGAGTGGGTTTTGAAAAAGTTTCGTCTGAAAAATCTCTAAGTAACTCTTGTATCTGTCCTCAAGAGTGTATGAAAATTTTGTTTGAAAACTTTTAGAAAGTGTAGGTGTGAAAAGTATTTTGTTTGTTTTTGAAAAGAGCAAGTATCTATGAGAATCTACCTACCCTAAGGAATTCATCTGTGTAAATGTCCTTTAAAGTAGTGTCATCCCACCATTGAGAGGTAGGTAGCACCACCGTTGGAGGTGTTCGGGTCAATTCGAGTTTGTAGGGACATGGTGATCACCAGAGCAATGGGAAGACACCTTAGAAGCTACCCTCATGCCAGGTTCCCGGATCATGAGGACTTACTAAGACATCCTCTACTCGACGACCACCTTTCGAGGGGCAACAGTGAGGCGTACCCTAGGGGTGGTGTGTGAATTGTGTGTCATTTTCAGATATTTTTGTCTTGTCATGTATTGGTGATCTACGCTTTAATTTTATTTTGGGCATTCATTCTTTCATGTTATTGTTTAACAGTTAAAGGTGCGGGAATTTAAATGCGGAAAAGATAAAGGTCCTACGCTATTACAAGGGCGCGGGTCTACAACGCCAAATTAATCCAGACCCGATTTAAAATAAATTGCAGAAAATAAATGTTTAATAGCTATTACATGGCTTTGGTACAAGTACATTATATTTACATCAAAAATAATAAAACGCGCGAAAAAGGAAAATATGACCGAATGCGAGGGCGTTGAACCCTTTAAGGAATTAAAATAATTAAGTTAAAATAATTAAATTAAATAAAAGAAATGACTTATTTTTATGTTTTTTGGTATTAAAGAAAATTAAATTAATTAAAAGTCAAATAATTAATTCTAAATCTAATGGTTTTTAATTTATTAAAGAAAATGCATTAAAGTTAAAACCTAGAATTAAAACTAATTAATTATAAAATTTATTTACAAAAATTAATGATTAATGATAAAAATATTTAATTTAAATAAAAGATAAAAAAAAAAGATTAAAGATCTATTTTTATTAAAGAAAATGGCAAACCAGGGGGTGGAAGTCCCCAATATGGAGGTATGAGCCCAGCAATCTAGCCTATTTAGCTTTGGCCTCATTGGACTTTTCAGAATCACGTGTGGTGCGTTGACTTGCGTTTATGGTGTTCACCAATTGTGCACCTTTGGATTGCCTCTGATGGACGCGTGGCTGTTGATCTTTGAGTGTGCATGATAATCCTCAAGGTAAGCGCTGCATAGGAATTATTATGGAAAAACAATATTGAAATATGCAAGACCTGGGACTTGAACCCAGGTCATGAGGGTTAACAGCATCACACCTTGCCAGCTGAGCACTACAACACGTTATTATATAATAGACAAACAAATATTATAAAGAAAATAATCAACGTTAATGAATCCACGCGCGAAAATTCAAACTGGCGTATCACGTGTTGCCACGATTTCGTCTTCCTCGCGTGCCTGAAACACAAAAAACAACAGCAACGGTTTTTCACGCGTTTTATTAGGCCGGCTTCAAGAAAATAGCGACTAGCGCTATGGTGTCCATAAATTGGGCGCGAGTATGTTAATCTCTTCGTCCAATCGTGCTCGTTCTCATGGTCTATGTCTCAGCCTCCAATTTTACCTATTTGAGAAACCCCAATTTCAAGCTCTGTAAACCCTAAAACTCAGACATGGTACAATCGCATATACGGCACAAAAACGCAATTAATTATGGTGGTTAGCATCAAAACATTATAATGAACATGAATCCATAAATAAATTTCACAAATAATGCTTAAATCATGATGTACGATTGTGGAATTTGTTTGATACAGTTGAGGTTCTCGTTACCAATTCCTTGCCTTTTGATGAATGTTCTGGGTTGGAATATGATCAGTGAAACCTTGGCAAGCTATTGAAACAAGTTTTGCGCTTTGAATCGACCTAAAAAGTGCTTTTCAGTTTTGAGATTTTTTTGTAAAAAGTGTGAGTTTGTGTTTGAGTTCTGGCGCAGCTTCTTGTCTAATGGTTTCTGATCCCTTGTATATCTCTTATGCCATGTATATCAATGAAAATTATGGCCAATAAAGCCTTGCTTTGATGATTTGGATTTTCACATAAACCACCATAACCAACTTTCCATTTTTGATTCAAATTTGAATTCTTGCCTTGTTTGAGCCTTAGCGCGAAAAATGGTAGGCACATAATGATGCTTCAAGGTTAATCAAAGCAAAATATCCCTTTAAATTAATTTTTTTGAATTTCTTTTGATTTTAAAAGATTTAAAACTAATTAAATCCAATAAAATCAATAAAAATGAAAAAATTAATAAAAAAAATCTGAAATAAAAGATGGGACACGTGGGAAGCATGGCCAAGTCAATTCAAGTGGAAAAAGTGGCCCCTTTTGTCAAAAATGAGATTTCAAGGATAAATGATTTTGGCCATTTCACAAAAATTTCCCAACTTCTCCAATGCATAACTTGCTCAATTTTTAAGCTTTGCTCATGTTCTTGGACATTTTAGAAAGGTCTTGAAGTCCTCTAAACAATGTCTTTGGTCCCATGTCATTTTGATTTACCAATCTCAAGTTATGGCCTTTGACTTAAAGTCCCTTTTTGTTGACTTTTGAAAATGACCTATAATGTTGAAATTGGTAACTTTTTGTGAGAGCATCTCTTGGACTTGGAGTGTGAAGATGAGTTGTAGGAAATGTCTTTCTCTTCAAAATGAGCTTTGGATGGAATTTTTCTGATAATCCATGTGAAAGTTATGCCTTGGTCAATTTCAGTTGACTTTCCCAACTGTCCAAAATAGAAACTTTTGCATCTTGATGATTTTTGAGCCAAGATTTGAGAATCATGATCAAGCATTGATCAAATGATGTTTGTGGCTTCAAAATGATATGTTGACCAAAAATTTGAACTTTTGACTGCCAAATGACCATTTTGCCCCTACAGTTGACTGTAGTGCAATTAGGGTTTTGACTGTGCAATTTTGTGCTGAAAGTCTTGAAACTTGACATGTAGGTGCTTGACAATATTTATAAGCAGGTGAGACTTGATTGGGCCTTTGAAAACTTCATTTCCTTGATCAGAACCAAAACCCTAATCTTGACTGCTTAGGAGGCCTTTGCACTGTGCAACCCTTGGGGAATTTTGAAGCATGACTTGGCAATTTCTTGAAGAATATGGGAGGGAAAATTTTGGGGTACAACAGTTGCCCCTGTTCAATCTTCTTAGACCTGAGGATGCAGATTGGCTGACGTGCCTTTCGTAATCCGAGGGTAGAAGATGATTGGACACTAGAGTGCCCAGAAATTTGCACTCACATAATAGCAGTGTGATGGAAATGGGCTTATAGATGCCATTTAGAGGTTGATGAATGGGATGATGGGCTTATAGATGCCATCTGGATGTTGATCGCGTAGGAGATTCCTTAGCGAGAACCTGCATACCTGCAAAAGAAAAAAATGAGTACCTGACACGTCGCAGGAGTTGTTTTTAGATGCTTGGTATAGATGTGTCCTGACTGGTTACAGGAGCTGAGTCTGGAGCTTCAAAC
The DNA here is from genome assembly GCA_948472305.1 of Vicia faba. Lineage (NCBI taxonomy): Eukaryota > Viridiplantae > Streptophyta > Magnoliopsida > Fabales > Fabaceae > Vicia > Vicia faba. The sequence continues at coordinate 86,396 of CATIWC010002824.1, read as the reverse complement.
GGCGATGAATGAACCAGGGATGGTTACTGTCTTAGCATGAATGGTAAGAGAACCTTGGGCGATTTTAACTTCAACAACGCTCGTTTGAGAAAAATCTTGGGTGTCTTCTACTGGGATAAGAATCAGGGAGATCTTAGGGTCGATCTGACTGAACCGGAGAAGGCCTTTGACTGGATAAGAATCAGAAAAATCTTAGGGTCGATTTAACTGAACCAAGCAAGGTCTTGAAATCTTCAACTGGATAAGAATCAGGGAGATCTTAGGGTCGATCTGACTGAACCAGAGAAGGCCTTTGATTGGGTAAGCATCAGGAAAATCTTAGGGTCGATTTAACTGAACCGGACAAGGTCTTGAAATATCTTCAACTGGATAAGAATCAGGGAGATCTTAGGGTCGATCTGACTGAACCGGAGAAGGCCTTTGACTGGATAAGAATCAGAAAAATCTTAGGGTCGATTTAACTGAACCAAACAAGGTCTTGAAATCTTCAACTGGATAAGAATCAGGGAGATCTTAGGGTCGATCTGACTGAACCGGAGAAGGCCTTTGACTGGATAAGAATCAGAAAAATCTTAGGGTCGATTTAACTGAACCAAACAAGGTCTTGAAATCTTCAACTGGATAAGAATCAGGGAGATCTTAGGGTCGATCTGACTGAACCAGAGAAGGCCTTTGACTGGATAAGAATCAGAAAAATCTTAGGGTCGATTTAACTGAACCGGTCTAGGCCTTGAAATATCTTCAACTGGATAAGCATCAGGGAGATCTTAGGGTCGATCTGACTGAACCAGAGAAGGCCTTTGACTGGATAAGCATCAGGAAAATCTTAGAGTCGATTTAACTGAACCGGTCTAGGTCTTGAAATATCTTCAACTGGATAAGCATCAGGGAGATCTTAGGGTCGATCTGACTGAACTAGAGAAGGCCTTTGACTGGATAAGCATCAGGAAAATCTTAGAGTCGATTTAACTGAACCGGTCTAGGTCTTGAAATATCTTCAACTGGATAAGCATCAGGGAGATCTTAGGGTCGATCTGACTGAACCAGAGAAGGCCTTTGACTGGATAAGCATCAGGAAAATCTTAAGGTCGATTTAACTGAACCGGACAAGGTCTTGAAATATCTTCAACTGGATAAGCATCAGGGAGATCTTAGGGTCGATCTGACTGAACCAGAGAAGGCCTTTGACTGGATAAGCATCAGGAAAATCTTAAGGTCGATTTAACTGAACCGGACAAGGTCTTGAAATATCTTCAACTGGATAAGCATCAGGGAGATCTTAGGGTCGATCTGACTGAACCAGAGAAGGCCTTTGACTGGATAAGAATCAGAAAAATCTTAGGGTCGATTTAACTGAACCAGGCTAGTTCTTGGAATATAGCTGAGAACTTAACCGGATCTTTCCTGAAAGGTAAAGGTCAGTCACATGCAATGCATGATATGGATCAAGCAATTATGTTCTCAATATAAAATGAGATTTGTGAGATATGAAGTGTTTATGCGTGTTATAATGATGTATGTGATGTTTTATGTATGTTTTTGTCTAGGAAAATGAATCCTTGACGGGTGTCGGGAAGTCGTATCCTGGGCTGATGTTGAAGAATAGATTTGGCTTCCGCTGGGGATGATAGTTGCAAGAATACCGGTAGGAGAAGATGACTCTGTTGTGGAATAGACTTGACAAATGGAAGATTCTGCGGGGAGAAGAGATACTCTAGCGACCATGCTGGGAAGCAATACTCTGTGGGGAGAGGGACGTCTTGCTGAGTGTTGATAACAACTTGCTGTGGATACCATCGTTATATTGGAAGCGTTAATGGACTTCGCTGGGGATAAGAAGACTCCGTCGAGGACGCTCTTTCCGTGGCTTTTGGCTGAGGATAACCCAGTTATATCCTGTTAAGGAAATAACTCTTTAAATAAAGTCGGACGACGCGTTCGTGCTCTGCGAGGGGATAAGCTTCCAGAATCTACTGGGGATAAGCTTACTGCTTGGGGAGATGAGTTCCAACTTTCCTGGGGAACTGGATTGGACTCTCCTGGGGAAATATCGAACTGCGGGGGAAGTGATTCCTTTGAATGCTTGTATGCCGCCGGGGAACAATCTTTAGACCAAGACTGCCGGGGATGCTTGTTAAGAATATATGCTGCTGGGGAAGGTTGAGATCTGCGGGAGGATACCCAACTTCTTTAAGGCCTGATAATATAACTTGGAGAGAGTGTACTGACTACTTACTCTCTGGGGAATTGAGATATGCCGGTTATGTTCTTTAGCTGAACCTACCTTGGTACCTTGGAGGATAGAACAATCAGATTGCTTAAACCAACCGTTATTGCCCCTGTTTCTATGGGGGAGGCACATGTGGGATGCTGATAATTGTTGAGGGTCAAACCTTCTTCTGGTAGGCGGGTGACAAGATGATAGGACATAGTCGTACGCTTTGATCCCTAACTTTTGCCTAGACCGCCCTTTCGGGTTTTCAGTCCACCGGGATACCCATTTTTGCCCAAGCCGCCTTTTCAGGTTTTCGACTTGCCGGGTGTACAGATTCTTTTTGTTTCATCCCTTCATTTTTCCCGAACCCTTTTGGTTCGCCGGGAAGCCCTTATTTTTGCCTAGGTATGTCAACCTAGCGGGTCTTTGATTTTGCGTAGTATCTCTTCGACTATGTCCGTGCTTTCGGAATGTAGGGAGTTGCCCCTGTTAGAAGTGTTTTGTCATACCCCCAGAAGATGTTTGATCAGGCAGGATTCGTTGCTGGAGTGCCCCAAGTGACTCAGGCGGAGATTTGCCCCAGGCTATTTGGCCTTTGAGAGATTCTCCGAATCTTGATTGGACTGCCCCAGATAATGGACCATGGTCATGTCTGCCCCTTGATTGGAGGTACTTCTGTTCATTAGGTATTCATCATGCGAATTTCCCTGCTGTTCAAACAAAAAGTCATATGCAAACAAAGTTATGTCAAAAATGCAAAGCTTATGTCTGTCTTGAAGATTTTGAAAATGCATTATTTTTTCATAAAACAAGTGAATGTTTGTAAAACGTGATGTCAACTCCGTATTTTACCGTAGGCCTTCAGGAGTCAGGATACCTTTCGTAACAGTATGCTTTCGAACTAACCCACGCTTCAGCTAGGACTTTTGAGGGTTATAACGTGGCCTGGTTCACGGTTTAAGAAACAAAGGATAAAGGCTCAAATTATTTGTACCCACCCGCTCTTCGTGATGTTCTCCAAACCTAAACTCAGTTGATCATACGTTAGACCTTGTTTGAGTCTTTGCTCTGATTTTCCGGTGATGATTCGGATGTTGATAACTTATTTTGAATAGGCAGTCATTCCTTTTTGTTGAGGGTTTGTGTGACCTCCTTTTTTTGATTTTATTATCCTTATTTTTTTTGCCTGAACTGTTTCTTTTGTGATTACAGTCAGCGGGATGCCTCAGTTTTGTAAGTCTCCTTCATAGGTTTTGACTTAATGGGTTTTTATTTTTTTGAGATATAATGACTGCCTATCTGTATGATTGTTCGGAACCATCACTGTCTTTTGTTTTGTGAGGACCTCTTTGGTGCCATTCGTTATGCACTTGGATCAACTGAGAGACTACCCTGCCCCAGGTTATGATTAAGGGTTTTAAATTTCGAAAAGAAAAACTCCTACTTCTTTGGCTCAAAGGGGTTGACGAGGGATTATCATCCTTATAACTCCAGTGTTTAGGGATTGAAACAATTCCTGTACCTCATCAGCGGGGTCTATTCAAAAGCGTACTGTAATGATCGCGGTATCGTTTTCGTCATCCTCCCTCAAGAGGCTTAGAATTATTGATTGAGAGTTGATTATCAGAAAAAATATGAAAATAATTTGCGTATAGTGAATACGAATATATTGATTCAAAATAGACATAAGCGATGCATTAATGAAATAACAATGTTTTAACAATGAGTAAATGTTTGAACAATCAAAAGAAAATTACAACTTGAAAATCCTAATAAACAGAAGTCTTCTAGCCTCAGGGTTTGTTACTTCAAATGGTGAACCTCGCAGGGATAGTAGAAGAACTCGACCTGACCATCTGGGGTGAATTCCACAGCTCCTTCATCAATCAGGCTTTGGATTTTGTACCTCAACTTCCAACAGTCATCAGTATCATGCCCCGGGCTGTTAGAATGGTATGCGCACCTGGCCTCAGGATTATAGTTGGGTGAAGAAGTCTTAGGATTAGGGTGAGGTCCTATCAACGTCACCAGATTCAATTTCAACAGGTGTTGCAAAGCTTGGGACAACGACGTGTTGAGCTGGGTGAATTGTCTTTTGGGCTCGTCTGACTGAAGCTGGTGAGGTTGATACTGAATTGGTGATACTGGGGCCATATGAGGAACTTTCTCCTTGCTTCTTTGTCTCAAAGACGGTCGAACGATGGCTGGCTTTTTACCCTTAGATGTTTGCCCCAGTTGGTTACCCTGAAGCAGTTGGTTGACGAGAAACCGGAGCTCATCTTGTCTTTGAGCTAAACCTTGAATGGCATTCCTCTGCCCCAGCATTTGGGCTTTCAATGCATCCACCTCAGCTTGTAGGTGTTTCAGCCTTTCATCCTCAGCACCGTTCCTGACAAAGGTCCCCATGAGAAGTGTCCTTAGCTCCTCCTGCCCCTTAGATAAATTCAGGAGAATTTCCCCGAACCGAGTCTCTTGAGCCAGAAGATCCTGGTTGTCTGGTTGGAAAGCCATTGCTGAAATAAACAGCGGGAAGGGTAAGTAACCTGCAACAAGGGTACCTGTTATGCAATGATATGCATAACATGCATGTAATGTTTTCAAGGACCTCGCGGGATAAACAAGAAAATTTGTTAGCATTTGGATCCGGTAGCTTGATTGAAAGAGCTTCATGTTTGTTGGGAATCTTTCTTCCCAGGGTGAAAGGCTCACCATATCCAGTGGGTCATAGCCTCTGACTTTAGTCATCATGTCTGGTTTTGATTTCCAAACAACCTTGGTTAAGGGAACCTTCTTCAAGAGTCAGAGCTCACCATCTCAAGTGGGTCATAGCCTCTGACAACTTTGGCAAGAGGAAAATAAATCCTCTTTGCCCCTTGCTAGATGTTTGATTCATCATGACCTGCATCACAAGCCTTTGAGATCCTTGAAATGGGTTAGGATGTATTCAATGGTATGATGTCATGATGCATGGGGTAGTATGAATAAACCCTGTTATGAGCCCTTATTAAGGACTATAAACAGAAACCTGCAAGAAACTCAAGTAAAACCTGTCATGAGTCCCAGTTAAGGACTAAAACAAAACCTGCAAGAGACTCGGTAAACCTTGTTATGAGTCCTAATTAAGGACTATAAACAAAACCTGCAAGTAGTTCATGTGTCTGCTAACAAGCATGCAAGTAGGCAAGTACAAAGGCACACAAGTCACACAAGAGAACCCTTAGAGTTTAGGCCAGCATGAGGTCTGGGTATTACCCTCTTGAAGTTGGTGGGCTCAACCTGTCCTATTAAAGTAACCGGGTTCTAAGGATCTCAATATCATTGGATTGCTTTCATTGTTCATCGTTTCGATTTAGCCACTGACTGGCGATCAAAATATCCCAAGAAAACAACCCTCAATTGAGTGTAGTATCGAGTATCAACCGACTTCGGAGTACACCAAAGTAGTCATCTCACTACCCTAAAGAGGCCAAGATGGTTCAATTAAGGTTCCTAAGGTCTGTTGATGCTTCACGACACCACGCGGAGGCCCCGTACTCTCCTTGATTGACTCAAGGGTTACCGGTACACACCAAAGTGCCACATCAACGTAGCAGACTGCTTCAACCATGTCGGTATACCCCGCACAGTTCCCTCACAGCCTTGTTGCTACTTTCTAAGAAGGTATCCCCAGATCCGGGTTAGGATCTATAGAACTCCCAAGACAGTCCCACAATTTAAAGCAAGCAAAGAAGACAATTGAAAACACAGTGATCTTAGTCCTAAGGTACACCTCACTTTATAATTAGTCCCCAGCAGAGTCGCCAATTCTGTGATCGGTGGATCTGGAACTGACTGTTTTAAAGCTGGTTTCGCGAAATGTCGCGGTAAGCAAGAGTCGCCACCGTCTTTTATTTTCTCCAACAAGGAAAGGACAAAAGCACAGAAAAATTCCTTATGAGATTTGCTTCTCGGTTCGGGAGGTAGGTTATAGAAAGGGAAGGTGTTAGCACCCTTTCTATCCATGGTTATCCATGGGCTCTTAGATACTTGCTCATTGTGTTTTCAAAAATGTTTGTTTGCTTTTCAAGGTGAGTGGGTTTTGAAAAAGTTTCGTCTGAAAAATCTCTAAGTAACTCTTGTATCTGTCCTCAAGAGTGTATGAAAAATTTGTTTGAAAACTTTTAGAAAGTGTAGGTGTGAAAAGTATTTTGTTTGTTTTTGAAAAGAGCAAGTATCTATGAGAATCTACCTACCCTAAGGAATTCGTCTGTGTAAATGTCCTTTAAAGTAGTGCCATCCCACCATTGAGAGGTAGGTAGCACCACCGTTGGAGGTGTTCGGGTCAATTCGAGTTTGTAGGGACATGGTGATCACTAGAGCAATGGGAAGACACCTTAGAAGCTACCCTCATGCCAGGTTCCCGGATCATGAGGACTTACTAAGACATCCTCTACTCGACGACCACCTTTCGAGGGGCAACAGTGAGGCGTACCCTAGGGGTGGTGTGTGAATTATGTGTCATTTTCAGATATTTTTGTCTTGTCATGTATTGGTAATCTACGCTTTAATTTTATTTTGGGCATTCATTCTTTCATGTTATTGTTTAACAGTTAAAGGTGCGGGAATTTAAAATGCGGAAAAGATAAAGGTCCTACGCTATTACAAGGGCGCGGGTCTACAACGCCAAATTAATCCAGACCCGATTTAAAATAAATTGCAGAAAATAAATGTTTAATAGCTATTACATGGCTTTGGTACAAGTACATTATATTTACATCAAAAATAAATAAAACGCGCGAAAAAGGAAAATATGACCGAATGCGAGGGCGTTGAACCCTTTAAGGAATTAAAATAATTAAGTTAAAATAATTAAATTAAATAAAAGAAATGACTTATTTTTATGTTTTTTGGTATTAAAGAAAATTAAATTAATTAAAAGTCAAATAATTAATTCTAAATCTAATGGTTTTTAATTTATTAAAGAAAATGCATTAAAGTTAAAACCTAGAATTAAAACTAATTAATTATAAAATTTATTTACAAAAATTAATGATTAATGATAAAAATATTTAATTTAAACAAAAGATTAAAAAAAAGATTAAAGATCTATTTTTATTATTTTTTTGGTTTATTGTGAAAAAAAAAAGAATTAAATTATAACCTAGGATTAAATCTAAATTAATTATGGAATTTAATTACAAAATTAATACTAAAATAAAATTATTGCTTATTTTTATCTTTTCTGATTTTTTTATGTATTTTTGTATTTTGTAAAAAAAAGAATTATTAATTCAAAAAAACAATAAAATAAATAAAACAATAATTGAAAAAATAAAAATAAGATATGAAGAAAATGGCAAACCAGGGGGTGGAAGTCCCCAATATGGAGGTATGAGCCCAGCAATCTAGCCTATTTAGCTTTGGCCTCATTGGACTTTTCAGAATCACGTGTGGTGCGTTGACTTGCGTTTATGGTGTTCACCAATTGTGCACCTTTGGATTGCCTCTGATGGACGCGTGGCTGTTGATCTTTGAGCGTGCATGATAATCCTCAAGGTAAGCGCTGCATAGGAATTATTATGGAAAAACAATATTGAAATATGCAAGACCTGGGACTTGAACCCAGGTCATGAGGGTTAACAGCATCACACCTTGCCAGCTGAGCCACTACAACACGTTTATTATATAATAGACAAACAAATATTATAAAGAAAATAATCAACGTTAATGAATCCACGCGCGAAAATTCAAACTGGCGTATCACGTGTTGCCACGATTTCGTCTTCCTCGCGTGCCTGAAACACAAAAAACAACAGCAACGGTTTTTCACGCGTTTTATTAGGCCGGCTTCAAGAAAATAGCGACTAGCGTTATGGTGTCCATAAATTGGGCGCGAGTATGTTAATCTCTTCGTCCAATCGTGCTCGTTCTCATGGTCTATGTCTCAGCCTCCAATTTTACCCTATTTGAGAAACCCCAATTTCAAGCTCTGTAAACCCTAAAACTCAGACATGGTACAATCGCATATACGGCATAAAAACGCAATTAATTATGGTGGTTAGCATCAAAACATTATAATGAACATGAATCCATAAATAAATTTCACAAATAATGCTTAAATCATGATGTACGATTGTGGAATTTGTTTGATACAGTTGAGGTTCTCGTTACCAATTCCTTGCCTTTTGATGAATGTTCTGGGTTGGAATATGATCAGTGAAACCTTGGCAAGCTATTGAAACAAGTTTTGCGCTTTGAATCGACCTAAAAAGTGCTTTTCAGTTTTGAGATTTTTTTGTAAAAAGTGTGAGTTTGTGTTTTGAGTTCTGGCGCAGCTTCTTGTCTAATGGTTTCTGATCCCTTGTATATCTCTTATGCCATGTATATCAATGAAAATTATGGCCAATAAAGCCTTGCTTTGATGATTTGGATTTTCACATAAACCACCATAACCAACTTTCCATTTTTGATTCAAATTTGAATTCTTGCCTTGTTTGAGCCTTAGCACGAAAAATGGTAGGCACATAATGATGCTTCAAGGTTAATCAAAGCAAAATATCCCTTTAAATTAATTTTTTTGAATTTCTTTTGATTTTAAAAGATTTAAAACTAATTAAATCCAATAAAATCAATAAAAATGAAAAAATTAATAAAGAAAATCTGAAATAAAAGATGGGACACGTGGGAAGCATGGCCAAGTCAATTCAAGTGGAAAAAGTGGGCCCCTTTTGTCAAAAATGAGATTTCAAGGATAAATGATTTTGGCCATTTCACAAAAATTTCCCAACTTCTCCAATGCATAACTTGCTCAATTTTTAAGCTTTGCTCATGTTCTTGGACATTTTAGAAAGGTCTTGAAGTCCTCTAAACAATGTCTTTGGTCCCATGTCATTTTAATTTACCAATCTCAAGTTATGGCCTTTGACTTAAAGTCCCTTTTTGTTGACTTTTGAAAATGACCTATAATGTTGAAATTGGTAACTTTTTGTGAGAGCGTCTCTTGGACTTGGAGTGTGAAGATGAGTTGTAGGAAATGTCTTTCTCTTCAAAATGAGCTTTGGATGGAATTTTTCTGATAATCCATGTGAAAGTTATGCCTTGGTCAATTTCAGTTGACTTTTCCAACTGTCCAAAAATAGAAACTTTTGCATCTTGATGATTTTTGAGCCAAGATTTGAGAATCATGATCAAGCATTGATCAAATGATGTTTGTGGCTTCAAAATGATATGTTGACCAAAAATTTGAACTTTTGACTGCCAAATGACCATTTTGCCCCTACAGTTAACTGTAGTGCAATTAGGGTTTTGACTGTGCAATTTTGTGCTGAAAGTCTTGAAACTTGACATGTAGGTGCTTGACAATATTTATAAGCAGGTGAGACTTGATTGGGCCTTTGAAAACTTCATTTCCTTGATCAGAACCAAAACCCTAATCTTGACTGCTTAGGAGGCCTTTGCACTGTGCAACCCTTGGGGAATTTTGAAGCATGACTTGGCAATTTCTTGAAGAATATGGGAGGGCAAATTTTGGGGTACAACATAGACATATAAAGAAGTCAAACTAACTCTCAGAAATGAGAGAGAATTTCTTCTCCCCCAAATCCTGACCTAATTTTTCTGCCATTTTTAAACCTTAAATTCTCTTAACTCAGGCAAAAGAAATGAAAAGTAAAGATATGTACATGTTCAGTGGCATGAGTAGAACCTTGTTTCTTCACAAACTTAAGACTAATGATGCATAATAAGAGAGATACGAGTTCAAAAAACTACCTGTTCAGCTGAAGTTCCAACTGGCAAATGGGGAGCTTACAGTGCAAGATACTGATTGGTATAGCTTCCTTGAGGTGTGGTGATGCTGTTCCAATATCTACTTTGCCTTGAAACACCTTGAACTGAGCTGTAGAACTTCAACTGCAAAATGGAAAAGTGAAAATGGTGGAACTTGTTAGAGGAATTACAGGTCGTGTTTCAAGGCATGGTTAGCTTGTATATGTGCTAGGGAATGTGTAGGAACTGATTTTGGCAAAAGAACTTGAAGGAAATGGAAGGTAGCACTCAAACTGCAGGCTTTCCCCTGTTTGTGCAGTTTGAGAGTGATTATGGCAATGGGAGTGTTTGAGAGGTGCAAGGGTCGTGTCTCAGCTTGGTTATGATGTCTTGAGTATGTTTGATAAGTTTGTTCTTGTGTCCTTTTGCTGATATGAGAGTTGGAGTTAGTTATGGAACTTTTCTTCAACTTTAAGCAACAAGATGCAACTTGTGTTTCTAGGTCAGTAGAGGACCCCCTAATGGGCTGCATAATCCCTCCTTGATCAGAGTAATTTGTCCATAATCTTGTGCCAATCATATTTGCAATGTACTTGTTGGATTTCCAATTGGACATAAAGTTAACTTTTGCAAAAATGGAAAGAAAGCTTTATCTAATTTGGGATTAATCTTGCATACAATGTCCAAACTCATAGAACAACACCTTAACACAATGAATATGCATTAAATTATGGAGTGTAGATGAGATAAAAGACCTGTAATCTATCTTAAGGCATGCTGAGTTCAAATTGCAAGGTTATGGACATGTAACTTGGTCATGAACAAAGTGAGTTTTTGCCAACTTGTGAAATTCGAATCTCTCAAGTTATGAGGTTGTTTGATGAGTTCTTGGACATTTTGGAAAGCTTGGAATGTGTAATACAATCCATCTTTGAAATGAAAATTGAAATTCCAAGTGGAAGTGTATGGAAAATGGCCTTGAAGTGGGGTAGAAAACCTTGTCAAAATAGGTCAAAAATTCACTAAGTTAAGAATGGTTTAGTGCCCTTATTCAAAAATTTGTAACTTGAGATGCAAGCTTCAAATGAGAAAACTTTGTGAATCAAAGTTGTAGATTATGCAACAAGCTACAACTTTCATGTTTGGACTTTTGTTTGAATCCAAATGGATCATGGTGAAAAAGTGGGGAAAAGTTGGGAAAAAATTAGGGTTTTTCATAACTTAGAAAAATTCTAAGTTATGAAAAATTCCATTTTAAACCCTAATTTGCATTTCTTGGTTTCTTGGTGAACAAGTTTCATGATTTGGCATGTTTTGATGAAAAATGAATCTTGACTCTTGATTTTGACCAAAAAGTCAAAGTTTGACTTTTCAGTGTACAGTCAAAATTGATCAATTGATTGGGAAATTCAACTGTTAATCTTGTGTACTTGGGATCTTTTGAGTTTGTTGATCATGTCAAGATAATTCCATGGGGTCCTTGAGTCCATGTGTGAGCTTGGTTTGCCATTGTCTAGGTCAAACAGTCAAAAATTGCCTTTGTGCAGTCAAAACCCTAAAAATGACCATTTTGCCCTTTTGGTGATCTGATCAAATTTCTTGGGGAATTGTGATCCAAACTTGACAAAATGATTCATATGAGTTCATATTGTTGATGTGGGTCAAATTTCATGAGGTTTGACTGTCAATTGGCCACAGTTGACTTTTTCCCCAATACAGTTGATTTATAGGTCAACTGTCCAATTGACTGGGCAAAACTTGGAATCAAGGCTTGAAACTTGATATGGGTAAACTTGGGAGTCCAATATGAGGCATGAAAGTCATCTTAGGCATTTTAGGTCAAAATATCTTTGTGCAAACACAAACCCTAATTTTGAGTCCACAGTGCAAGGATAGGTCTTGAGCAGATGAAACCCTAACTGGATCTTGAGCTTCAAAGGCTTTGTGGTGAGAAATCAATGAGAAATGGGAGGGAAAATTTTGGGGTACAACAGTATGTCCACTGGAATGTGTTTCGAAGGTACCTTCATGTAGCTCTGCCATGATCCTTTCTGCTTCAGCTTTATCCACACAGCGCAGTAAGGTCGAATCATGGTTCCGTTTGTACAGAATGCCGTTACTAAGGAAGAACTTTGCTGCGAACCTTCTCAAAAACTTCTTGTCATTGACAGACACACCTTCAGGGTATTCATGAGCTTCCAAGTATCTTTTCACCTCATGGTACCAAGGTTTTTCAGTCACTACCTCAGCCTCAAGATCACAACAGTATGCCGGTTCGTCCAGTTTCCAGATAATAACCCGGGGAGCCTCATTGTCCCATTTGACTTTGAACATAGAAGACACCGTAGCTAACGCGTCCGCCAACTGATTCTCCTCTCTTGGGAAATGTTCAAAAGTTATCTCTGTGAAATGGGGGATCAATGTCAACACACATTCTTTGTAAGGAATAAGATTTGGATGTTTCGTATCCCACTCGCCTTTGATCTGATTGATCACGAGAGCGGAATCTCCGAAGACACTCAGAAACTTGATCCTTAAGTCGATCGCAGCTTGAAGACCCATGATGCATGCCTCATACTCTGCCATGTTGTTGGCGCAGTTGAAACATAGTCGGGCAGTAAGTGGATTATGAGTGCCTTGAGGGGATATGATCACAGCGCCGATACCGTTACCCAAAGCGTTGGAGGCTCCATCAAAGTGAATAGACCATCGGGATCCTTCCTCGGGTCCTTCATCCGATCTAGGTACTTCACAATCAGTCACAATCATAATTCTCTCGTCTGGAAACTCAAAGTTCATTGACTGATAGTCGTCTACTGCCTGGTGTGCCAAGTGGTCTGCCAATACACTTCCTTTGATAGCTTTCTGAGTCGTGTACTGGATGTCGTATTCTGTCAAGATCATTTGCCATCTTGCTATTCTCCCAGACAGAGCAGGCTTTTGGAATATGTACTTTATCAGATCCATCTTTGAAATCAACAAGGTAGTGTGAGTCGGCATATACTGTCTCAGCCGGCGAGCAGCCCATACCAAAGCGCAGCAAGTTTTCTCGAGCAGTGAGTATCGGGTCTCACAGTCGGTAAACTTTTTGCTAAGGTAATAAATGGCGTGCTCTTTTCGGCCAGACTCGTCATGCTGCCCCAGCACACACCCCATTGAGTTGTCAAGCACTGTCAGGTATAGTATCAGAGGTCTCCCTTCAACCGGTGGCATAAGGATGGGTGGTTCTTGGAGATACTCTTTGATTCTGTCAAAAGCGGCCTGACATTCATCATTCCAACGTACTACCTGATCTTTCTTCAGCAGCTTGAAGATTGGTTCACAAATAGCAGTTAGGTGCGAGATGAATCGGGCAATGTAATTCAGACGTCCTAGAAAGCCTCTGACCTCTTTCTCTGTCTTAGAAACTGGCATCTCTTGAATAGCTTTAACCTTGGCAGGGTCCACTTGAATACCCTTGTCACTCACAACGAAGCCTAGCAACTTTCCAGATCTTACCCCGAAGGTGCACTTGTTCGGGTTCAACCTCAGCTTGTACAGTTTCAAACGGTCAAACAACTTCTGCAAATGATCAAGGTGTTCCTCCTCAGTTTGGGACCTTGCAATCATGTCGTCGACATACACTTCAATCTCATGATGGATCATGTCATGAAATAAAGCAACCATGGCACGTTGGTAGGTTGCCCCAGCATTTTTCAGTCCAAAAGGCATGACCTTGTAGCAGAAGGTGCCCCACTGAGTAACAAAGGTAGTCTTCTCCATGTCTTCCGGAGCCATCTTGATCTGATTGTAACCCGAAAACCCATCCATGAAAGAGAACACCTTGTGCTGAGCAGTATTGTCAACCAGAACGTCAATGTGAGGTAGGGGAAGTCATCCTTGGGGCTGGCCCTGTTCAGATCCCTGTAGTCAACACACATTATGACCTTACCATCTTTCTTAGGTACCGGCACTACGTTGGCAACCCACTGAGGGTAAGAAGTTACTGCAAGAAACCCGGCATCGAATTGCTTCATAACCTCAGCTTTGATCTTCTCAGACATCTCTGGACGCATACGGCGGACCTTTTGCTTAACCGGAGGGCAGTCTTCCTTGGTAGGCAAATGATGGACCACAATGTCAGTATCCAACCCAGGCATGTCTTCGTAGGACCAAGCAAAGATCTCCACATAATCATGCAACATCTGAATCAACCGTTGTTTTACGCTGAGCTCCAGATTGGCACCAATCTTAACTTCCTTTCGGTCTGTCTCAGTACCCAGATTTATCGTTTCCACTGGCTCTTCATGTAGCTGAATTGCCCTCTCTTCCTAGAGTAACAGTCTTGCAAGCTCGACAGGCACTTCGCAATCATCTTCACCTTCGTCTTCGGCTAAGTTGATCGGATTTTTGAAGTCATAACTGGCAGTAGCAGAGTCGTTACCAGTGAGATCCAGAGTGGATTGGAACCTGTATGAGTGAGTGTGTGTAAATACAGCTGTTTTGCAATATATAAAGAAGGAAAGAAAGAAAGGGAGCACAAGATTTGAAATGCGAAAAACGTCCAAGGTCTTTATTCATGATATATGGAGATGACAAGTAATAAGCCCTCACAAATGAAGCCAACGGTGCCCCGGGTAAGACACCGGGCCATAAAGTTTCAATTCATTGTTTATTACAAAAAAAACAAAGGAATTCATTACTGCGTAACAAAAGTAACAGGTATGTGATCTTTTGCGGTCCAATTGGTCAGTCCACCGTCAGTCGTCGGGTAGATCCAGCTATCGAAATCCGACTCTTCCACTTCGTCTTCATCCCCAATAGCATTCACTCCTGGATTGGTGATGAGCACAAGAGGTCTTCTGATCCTAGCTTTGCGCACAGCCCTCTGAGCCTCTACAGTAAAACCCAGTCCAAACTTGTCAGTCTTAGGGGTAAAATCAGGGAGCCTGCCCCAGTTAGCACATTCACCTTTCTCGATTACAGCCCGGGCATCCTTCAAGGAGGCCATCTTCAAAGGAGAACCCTCTTCAGTTACTGCTTCTGCCGCTGCCAATGTTGGAGGTACCTCTTCAAAATGTTGAAAGGGGGTTTCAATAAACTCCCCGTCCATCTCAATATACCGGAAGGAATTCAAATGACTAACCATGTATTCTTCCTCCCCCTGCACAGTAACAATCTTCCCTCTGACAGGATACTTGAGCTTCTGGTGTAGAGTGGAAGTCACTGCCCCAGCTTTGTGAATCCAAGGTCGACCCAGTAAACAGGAATAAGATGGACGAATATCCATCACATAGAAAGTTGAGTCGAATACTTGAGAACCCACACGAATAGGAATGTCTACCTCACCATGAACCATCCTCTTCGACCCGTCAAAGGCTCGGACAATGATGTTATTGGGCTTCAACTCCAGGCCCTCACAATCCAACCTATCTAAGGCCTTCTTGGGCAACACATTCAGGGAAGAACCGGTGTCCACCAACACGTGAGCAAGAGTAGTGCCTCTGCATTCTATAGAGACATGCAGGGCATCATTGTGGTTCTTTCCCTTAGTGGTAAGATCAGCATCCGAGAAACCCAAGCCATTGTCAGCTGTCAAATTGGCTACACAATCAGTGAATTGATCCGCAGATGTCTCTTGTGGCACATGGGCCGTCTTCAGGAATGAAATCAGGGCCTTGGCATGGGCCTCTGAGCATAGCAGCAATGAGAGCATAGAGATCTTGGAGGGGGTATGCCCCAGCTGTTCAACGACATTAAAGTCACTCTTCTTGATTATCTTAAGAATTTCCTCCATCTCTTGTTGGGAGGCTTCAACATTCACAGATTTTGGTGCCTCCATCCGGGCAGGCTCATCATCAATCCCTTTGCCCCGAGTATTAGATGACTCGGCAGCAGGGGAAGCAACTTGATCAGAAGTGGAAACAGACGCACTTGCAGGCATTATTATAAGAGGTCTTCGGATAACTGGTGGCGCAATGTCAGGCGAGAAGAGCCTGCCACTGCGAGTAACTTTAGCTGGACCGGTAATATTGCTGATGCTGGTACCGGTGTTGAACTCCTGCTTCACTCCAAGTACATATACATCTGCCCCATAGTGCCATGGGACAGCCTTGTCAGATTCATAGGGGAGGGGCCCCGGAACAGTAATAATAATGGGTGCGACAGACATGATCTTAACTGGCTTCCTTGGGGGAGCCTTGATTGGATTGTTGAAAATTGTAACGACAGATACTTCTTCAACGGGAACACAAGGAACAACGGTCTTTTTGAACAGAATCTCTTTGTTGTCCATCAGGCTTTGGATGCCTAACTTCAGCAACGGACAACCAGTAAGGGAAACATCACACAAAAGGCAACCCTCGCTACAACCCGGAAATAAACCGGCTAGCAACAGGTTCCTCTTAACAGTCAACAGAGGAGTAGCTACGTCATTCACAGAAACGGCATACAAGTCTTCATCAATGGCATTTACTCCATGCTGGGGCATAGGAGCAGTCACAACATTTGGCCTCTCAGGCGCTTCAAATTGTATTTCCTTCGCATCAATAAGGTCTTGAACCTTATTCCTTAGGGCCCAGCAGTCATCAGTAGAATGCCCCGGGCTATCGGAGTGATAAGCACAGCGGGCATTTGGATTATATTTCGGAGATGCAGTATTCACAACCTTCGGAGCCTCTCTGACGGTCACCAAGTTGGTCGATAGCAGTTGCGGCAAAATTTGTGACAAGGTCATACTCAGCCGGGTGAATTCTCTTCTGGGTCTCTCACCCCTTGGTTGATTAGCATGCCGAGGAGCGGCAGCAGGCTTTGCAATCACCACCGCGTTGACAGATTGGCGGCGCTCTGGTTTATCTTGCCTCCTAGGCCCATACACAGCATTGGCCTCCTTTTTAAAAGGTTTCTTCTCAGCACTTAAAGACGCACCTTTCTGAATTTTACCTGATTTCATACCAGCCTCTATCCTTTCCCCAGTCATAATAAGGTCTGTGAACCCTACAGATGAATTGCCAATGAGATGATTAAAGAACGGCCCGGATAGGGTCCCTAAGAACATATCCACTAGCTCACGGTCTGTCAATGGTGGCTGCACCCTGCCAGCCAGGTCCCTCCACTTCTGCGCATACTCTTTAAAACCTTCGCCTGATCCTAGCGACATACCCTGGAGTTGGGTACGTGTAGGAGCAAGGTCGGCATTATACTGATACTGCTTGTAAAAAGCAGTAGCCAACTCCTCCCAGTTACGAACCTTGGTTCCATCCAGCTGATAGAACCATTCGAGATGATTCCCTGAAAGACTCTCCTGGAAGAAGTGGATCCACAAGTTCTTGTCCACTGTATACGGCTGAATCTTCCGCACATAAGATCTGAGGTGTAGCTTAGGGCAGGACGCCCCGTCATACTTGGCGAAAGATGGTGCTTTGAATTTATGCGGGATGATCACACCAGAAGATAAACCCAAGTCTCTGAAATCCAAACCAGGCACTTGCTGAATTTCCATGGCGTTCAGACGGACTTCCAACTGCTTGTACCGGTCTTCAGCTGGAGGATACTGCTCCTCATTAAAATCAGTCTCGTTGTCAGAGACCACCGGACTTGGAGCCCTTCCCCCCTGGGGACTGTCTTTGCCTACAGAAGAACCAGCTTCCTCATTCTGCAGTGTGTTACCAAACCTCCGGCCTGTGTTGAATAGAACAGTTCTCTTCTTCTTCTTTTTGACCAGCAGAGCCTTCAGCTCCTCTTGACCTTGAGCCAAACCCATGATCAGCTCTTGAAATTGGGCGTTCTGAGCCTGAAGGGCCTTGATAGACTGCTCGGTAGATGATTCAGGGTTCATGATGCTGAAATAAACAGCGAAGAACAGTAAGCAACCTGAAAAGAAGAGTACATGCTATGCACATGATGAATGGAATGCGTATGATTTATGTTTTCAAAGACAATCGGGAATCAACTTTGTAAACAAAAAGGAACATACTTCATTAGATTCAACTTTGAAATTTAAATTGTTCAGCATATTGCCCTTAGGCGTTACATAAAATGGAAATACTGAAAAGGGAAATAAAAACTGTAAAAGAACATCCAAAGTTCATCATTGATCCCAGGGTCTCCTCTTCTCAGTACGGATGTAGTCATTCAGAGCCCGCTCATTCTCTAACTGCTTTGTCAGCTTCTGGATCTTCAATTCCTGCTCGTTGAACTTTTCCCGATAAGAATCCCGTTCTTCTCGCAGTTGCGCCCAAGACCTCTTTAATGTCTCATAATCAGTAGGTATCTGAGGAGGGAGAACAGTTGGGGGAACCCCATCTTTATCAGGATACTCAAGAATGATGGGTCTGACAGCTTCATATGGCATACCTAACTTCTGAGCACGGATGCGGACCCACTTGTAGTAAGCTTCCATAGGTAGAGAAGTCTTTGGTCCCAACTCTTGTGGGTCAGCTTTGTGAATTATGTCCCAAGCCTTGATGAACCTACGACGCAGCTCATCACTATCTACCTGAAACTCAAAACTGATGTGAGGCACCAACATCTCGTGAGGCCCTGCTCTTCTAGCTCTTCCAAACTGACGGAGAGCTAGACATGGATTATAAGAGATTCCTCCTTGGGTACCAATCAGAGGAACATTAGGGTATTCTCCGCAACGATCAATAACAGCTATCTCATCCAAACCTCTGAGAGTCCAAAGGATGTCCTTATCAGTGAGAGACATTAACCTATGAGCCCAGCCTCTTCCTTCTTTGTTCTTCAGCACGAACTTAGGGAGGTGCGAAATAAACCACCTCACTAACAAAGGGATGCAACACCACAGAGTTCCTCGTCTTCGGGCAGTACGCGCATAAAGTTGTTGCAGGATATCACCCAAGAGAGTGGGCACAGGGTTCCGAGACATAAATATCCTTATGGCAGTGACATTAATGAAGTTATCAGGATTAGGAAACAAGACTAGACCATAGATTAAGAGAGCCAGAATGTCTTCATACGCCCTAAAGTCCAGGTCATTCCAGAAACTGTTAGCCTTACCAATCAGAAACTTGACCAAGAAACCCTTTACTTTGCTTCTAGTCACCCAGTTGTCTATTACCTCTTGGTTTGTCAAGGGAAGGGCTGCAACAATCTCCTCAAGCCTAAGAGTCTTTTACCAACCAGTGTAGGGAGTCTGATCCAAGATAGGGATACCAAGCAAATCAGAGAACTCTTCCAGGGTAGGGACCAGCTGGAAGTCTTGAAAGGTGAAGCACTGGTACAGAGGGTCATAGAACTGGGTCAGGACACTCATCAGTTATTGGTCCCACTTTGCCGTGACTAAACTGAAAAGAGAACCATGCCTCTGGATGAAGGAAGTAGTATTCGGAATTCTGCTAACCAACTCTTCAAGTAACTCAGGTGGGTGAACAAAGTTGAACCGGATAGTATTCCTTTGCATAGGCATCATGATGTCCTACAAACCAGAGCAAAGGTGAAACCCTCTTGTCTTTGAAATGGTCAGTCCTTATGCAGGATGCATGCAATGTTTATGATGGCATGATGTTATGATAAAGCACACCACAAATATTCACAAAGGCAAACATGATAAGGCACACAAGTCACACAAGACAAGCCCTTAGAGTTTAGGCCAGCATGGGGGCTAGGTATTACCCTCTTTCAGTTTGTTGGTTAAGACTTGTCCTATCAGAAGTAATCGGGTTCTAGAGGATCCCAATATCACTGACTACCCTCAATCGGTCATAACTCCAGCATCGCAATCTTTTCTTGCGGCTAGAACCATCACGAGAGTTTAGCCTCAATGGGCGTAGCATACTGCTACTGTTCTATTGGCCAAGTTGGGTCATTTAAGGTTCTAAGGTCGGTTGGTGCTTAATGACTCCTCAGAAGACCCATATTCTCCTCGTTGCAACACAAGGGATATCGGTACAGACCAAGGCGCCACACCAACGTAGCCACTGCTTCACCCATGTCGGTCTACGCCGGACAGGTCCCTCACAGCTTATGCTACCTAACAGGGTATCCCCAGATCCGGGTTAGGATCTATGTAACTCCGATGCAACCCACAATTTAAAGCAGACAAGTCAAAGCAATTGAAAACACAAGTGATCTTAGTCCTAAGGTACACCTCACTTTAAAATTAAGTCCCCAGCAGAGTCGCCAGTTCTGTGATCGGTGGATCTGGAACTGACTGTTTAACGCTGGTTCACGAAATATCGCGGAAGCAAGAGTCGCCACCGTCTTTTATTTTCTCCAACATGGACAGGACAAAAGCACAACAAAATTCCTTATGAGATAGTTTCTCGGTTCGGGAGGTAGATTTATAGAAAGGGAAGGTGTTAGCACCCTTTCTATCCATGGTTATCCATGGGCTCTTAGATACTTGCTCATTGTGTTTTCAAAGTGTTTGCTTTTCAATTGTGAGTGAGTTTGAAAAAAGTTTCGTTTGAAGATTTCAGATCGACTCTTGTATCAGTCCTCAAGAGTGTTTGAAAAATTGTTTTTTGAAAGCTTTTTGAAAAGTGTCGGTGTGAAAAGAAGTTTTGATTTGTTTTGAATTAGAGCAAGTATCTACGAGTCATCCACCTACCCTAAGGAATTAGGCTGTGTAAATGTCCTTAAGGTAGTGCCATCCCACCATTGAGAGGTAGGTAGCACCACCGTTGGAGGTGTTCGGGTCAATTCGAGGGTTAGGGACAGTGTGGTCACCAGAGCAACAGTAGGACACCTTAGAAGCTACCCTTATGCCATGTTCATGGACATAAGGACTTGCTAAAACGTCCTATACTCGACGACCACGTTTCGAGGGGCAAGGCAACAGTGAGGCGTACCCTAAGAGTGGTGTGTGAATTTGTGTATTGTTTTCAATTATGTTTTATCTTGCCATGCATTATGGTGATCTGCGCATTGTTTTTAATTTAGGGCATTCATTCTTTCATGCAAAATTTAGCAGTTAAGGGGTGCGGAAATTAAAGTACAGAAAATAAAGTCCTACGCTATTACAAGGCGCGGGTCTATACATCGCCAAATTAACAAAGACCCGTTTTTTAATAAAATGCAGAAAGCAAATAAATTTCCTAATTACTATTACAAGGCTTGGGCAATTACATAATATTTAAAACGGAAAATAAGGACAAACGCGCGAAAAGAAATTAGAATCGAATGTTCGAAGGCGTTGGACCCTTTAAAGAAATTAAATGAAATTAAAAATTAATTAATTACTTAATAAAGAAAAGAAGTTATTTTTTGGTTTTTTGGTATTTATGAAATAAAGAAAGTCAAAATTGAAAGAAACCCTAATTCTAAATCTTTTAGTTATTTAAAGAAAAAGATTAAAGTTTTAACCTAATTTATACTAATTATTTAATGTGCATGTTTATTTACAAAATAATTAATAATTAATAATAATAATGATAGGAAGAAATTATTTATTAGAAAAAAGAATAAAAATGCTAAAAACCTAATTTCTACCTATTTTAGTTATTTGAGAAAAGATTAAAATTGAAACCTAATTTTACTAAATTGATTATTAAAAATTCATTTACAAAAAATATTAATGAAATAAATATTAAATAAACATATTTTTATTTTTGATTTTTCTGGTTTTTGTGTTATGAAAAATATTTTTGTGAATTAAATAAAACAATGAAACAAATAAAAGAATAAAAAGGAAAAAATAATAAAAGGAAAAAATAATAAAAGAAAAAAATTAAAAGATTGAGCAAACCCTGGGGGTGTCTGGACCCAAAGGGAGGTTTATTGAGCAATTTGGCCCACTGCAATCCCAAGCCCTTTTGACTTTTTATGGTTGCGTGTGCATCAATTGACTAGCGTGCATGGTGGAATCCATATTCTGGCCATTGGATTGATCCCCTGGGACACTTGGCAGGCACAGGCGTTGGGCATATGGTGGACCACTGGAGAGAACTAACACCTGAACACGTTACAACAAAAATTATTGAGAAATATGGGGGACCTGGGAATCGTTCATACACGCTAGCCTTCTTCTTCCTTTTGCACCTGTAACATAATTAAATAGCGGGGGTTTTAAACCCCCACTAACTGGAATGCATAGAAATAGCGATTAGCATATGAGTAAACATAAAAAGGGCGCGAGGTGGTTGTTCAATTCGTCCTGACGTCCTGATTTCAATGGTACCAGTTTGGATGGCCAATTTTTCCTTATGTGTAAAACCCCAAATCGAAGCTTCTGAAACCCTAACCTACATTAATGGTGGATTCTTGTACAGGCAGTATTAGTTCAATTGAGTAGTACCATTAGCTTCAGAGCATTCATGTTAGTATAAATCAATCAATAAAATGCATGAACAATGCTTAAAAATCAAAACACGATAATGAATAATTTCATGAAAAGTAAAACATCGTTCTACCACTTCTTTGGGTATGGAGGCCTGGATCTGATTGGAAACGCTTCCTAGGTCGTCCAGCAATGTATTGGAATAGCTTTTAGGCCTTGAAACGTGCAGCAGCTATGAAAACAGTTTCCAATATTTTGTCCAAAATTGCAAGTTTGTTCTTGATTCTCTGTGCAGCCTCTGTGTCCAATGCTTTAGGTTTCAATTGTGCTTATGTATGTGAATGAATTAGGTTAAAAAAACCAGCCTATAATCCATGCATTGATGATTTGGAGATTGGATTTTCAATGAGATCAATTTCAATCTTTTTCAATCCTTTCTTATGCCAATCATTGCCAATCATGTAGAAACTTTCCCTTTTGAGTGATGCACGAAATATTTGATTCATAATGGACGAATTGGCTGCACAAAAAGATTTGGAAAACATGGTTTAGTATTTTTCTCATAATTAATTTTAATTAAATGAATTAATAAGATTAAAAATTCAATTAATTAATTAAAAATAAGAAAATAACTCCCTTTTAGCTTAATGGGTCGTGCATAGCCTTTGGGTAATGGTTCATGGAAGAAATTGAGGCCCATTAGCAATTTTGAGGCATTTGAAGTAAAGTTGACTTTTCAAAGTTCCCAAAAATTTCCCAACTTCCACAAGGCATATCTTGCTCAATTTTTAAGCTTTGATCATGTTCTTGGACATTTTGGAAAGGTCTTGAAGTCCTCTAACCAATTTCTTTGGTCCCATGTCATTTTGACTTATCGATCTCAAGTTATGGTCTTTGACTTAAAGTGCCTTTTTGTTGACTTTTGAAAATGACCTATAATGTTGAGATTGATAACTTTTTGTGAGAGCATTTCTTGGACTTGAAGTGTGAAGATGAGTTGTAGGAAATGTCATTCTCTTCAAAATGAGCTTTGGATGGGATTTTTCTGATAAACCATGTGGAAGTTATGCCTTGGTCAATTTGCAGATGACATTTTCAATTGTCCAAAAATAGAAACTTTTGCATCTTGAGACTTTTTGAGCCATGCCTTGAGAATCATGATCAAGAATTGATCAAATGATGTTTGTGGCTTCAAAATAAGATGTTGACCAAATTTTTTGACTTTTGACTGTCAAATGACCATTTTGCCCCTGCAGTTGACTGTGAAGCATTTAGGGTTTTTGACTGTGCAATTTGATGCTGTGAGTCTTGAAACTTGGCATGTGGATGCTTGACAATGTATGTAGGTATGTGAGACTTGTTTGGACCCTTGGAAACTTCAATTTCTTTTCCAGAACCAAAACCCTAATTTTTGACTGTTAGGAGGTCATTGGACTGTGCAACCCTTGGGAGATTTTGAAGCATGATCTTAGCAAACCTTGAAGAATATGGGAGGGCAAATTTTGGGGTACAACAATTACCCTCTTCAGTAGTAGGCTCCACAACCACTGGTAAAACGGCCACATAGGGCATCATAAGCTTCTGGGCATGAGCTCGTACCCATTGAAGGTAAGGTTCCATAGGAATGGAAGCCTTTGGCCCTAAAACCCTGGCACCAGATCGGTTTACCATGCCCCAAGCTCGTATGAACCTCCGGCGATACTTGTGACCATCATCCTCGTAGTTGAATATAATTCTCTCAATAAGTAACTCGTGGGGACCATCTCTTCGAGCGTAACCAAATTGTCGCAGAGATAAACAAGGGTTGTAGGTTATGCCCCCTCTGATGCCAAGTAACGGGACATTAGGGTACTCCCCGCAGCGGTCAATAATAGCAATGTTTTCCATAGCTCGGGAACACCAGAGAATATCCATATGAGCGAGTGACATTATCCTTTGCAACCAACCCAAACCTTCTTCATTCTTCAGTATGGACTTAGGGAGGTGAGAAATAAACCACCTCGACAGGAATGGCATGTAACACATAAGAACCCCTCTTCTCTTCATGGTACGAGTATGGAGAGTATGCAAAATATCTCCGAGTAAGGTAGGCACAGGGTTGTGAGAGAGGAAGATCTTGATAGCATTCACATCTATGAATGAGTTTGGATTAGGGAATAGGACTAACCCATAGATTAGAAGAGCCAAGACCTTCTCAAAATCCTGAAAATCCATATCATCCCAAAACAGCTAGGCCTTGTCTATCAAAAACTTTGCTAGAAAACCCTTGACTTCGCTTCTTGTTTCCCAATTGGATACCACGTCAGCCCGTTTCAGATGCAAAGCTGAGGCAATGACTTCTGGCTTAGGAACTTCTTCCAGACCTGTGAAAGGCAACTGTTCAAGAATGGGTACATCCAACAGCTGAGAGAACTCTTCCATGGTAGGCACCAACTGATAGTCTGGAAAGGTGAAGCAGTGGTTCTTGGGATTAAAGAACTGAAAGAGCACACTCATCATCTTTTCATCAAAGTTTGAAGTAAACAGGTTGATAAGTCGACCATGTCTCTTAGTGAACGTAGAAGTTTCGGAAACCTTTGATACTAGCTCTTTGAGTTGGGAAGGTATCTTCACAAAGCTGATTTGGATAGTGTTTCTATGAACGGAAGCCATGACCTGCAAAATAGAACAAAGATAAATTCCCTTTGTCTTTGAAATGGTTAGTGCAATAAGAATGGATGATATGTTATGATGCATGATGTCATGATAAACCACATGTATAGCAAACACAGACAAATCACACCAAGTTCTTAGGTTTAAGGCTTGCATGAGGTTAAAGGTCATACCCTCTTGAATTTTAGTTGGTTTCAAACCTGTCTTAAAAAGTAACCAGACTCTAAGGGATCTCAATATCACTGACCATCCTTTATCGGGCATCGTCTCAGCTTAAGCAATATTTTCTTACGGCCAAAATATCCCAGAAGTCTGATCTCAATGAGTGTAGCATTAAGTATCAACCAATCCTCAGCTCTATACCGAGGCTGACTATCTCACTACTTTCTAACGGCCAAGTTTGTTCAACTAAGGTTCTAAGGTCCGTTAGTGCTTCAGGACACCATGCGGCGGCCCCGTATTCTCCTCGTTTCCCCATGAAGGATACCGGTACCAACCAAAGTGCCACACCAACACAGCCATCGCTTAAACCATATTGGTCTACGTCATACAGTCTCTACGATCTATTGCTGTTTACCTAAAGAGTGCCCCCAGATCCTGGTGTAGGATCTATAGTAACCCAAGAAAAACCCTTTTAAGAATAGAGCAAATAAGCAAGAAAGCAATTTTTAACATGACCTAGATCCTAAGGTATACCCCACTTTATTTTAGTTTTCCCAGCTGAGTCGCTTGTTCTGTGATATGGTGGCAAAACCGACTGTTATACTGGTTTGCGTTTTGCGTTTTTTGTTTACAAAATGTCGCGGTAAGCAAGAGTCACCATCGACTTTTATTTCATCCAATCAGGAAAAGGAAAAAGAACAGAAAAAACCTTTTTCGAGAATATTTCTGAGTCCGGGGGGTAGATTATAGAAAGGGAAGGTGTTAGCACCCTTTCTATCCATGGTTTTCCATGGGCTCTTAGTTACCTGCTCATTTTAAAATTGCTTGTGAGTGCTTGTTTTGAAAAAGTTTACTTTGTGATAACCCTCGTATCAGTCCTCAAGGATGTGACGAAGTTGTTTTGAAAATTGTTTTGGAAGGTGTTGGTGTGAAAAAATTATTTGTTTGAGCAAGTACTTAAAAGTTAATCTACCTACTCAAAAAAGACTGTTCATTTTCCTTTAGACAGCGTTATCCCATTATTAAGGAATAGGTAGCACTATCGTTGGAGTTTAAAGGGATGTTCGAAGGGACAGATACAGTCATAAAAGCAATGTTAGGAGGTGTTAGTAATCATCCTAAAGCCTTAAAGATCTGTTTTCGAGGAAACATCCGAATGGGTCATTTGAGATCTTTCGGGGCTAGAGGACAACCACTAATAAACCCTATACTTCATGACCGCTTAACCGAAGGCAACCGAAGTGGAGTAAACCCTGGGAGTGAGCATGTGCGAGTGAGCTTTTTCAATTAATTTGTCTTTGCACATTTAGGTTATCTACCGTTTTAATTTTCAAATATTCTTGCCATACAATCCTATTAGCATACATCTAACAGTTAATAATTGTGGAAATTTAAAGTGCGAAAAATAGAAATCCTAACTATTACATGGCTTTCGCAGATACAAAATTATTTAACTGAAAACAAAATGCGGAAATTAAAAACCCTAATTAAAATCTATTACAACCTCGAAACAATAACATAAATAATAATCAAAACGGTAATTAAAACATGCGACAAATTGAATGCGAAGAATTAATTATGACACCTAAAATCTAATTAAAAAAATAATTTTGGTTATTTTTTGGAGAAAAATTAATTATTTACAACCCTAATTTCTAATTAGTTTTAATTATGAAAAGGAATTAAATTAATCTAATTTAAACTAAAATAATTAATTAAAGAAAATAACTATTTTATGAAAAAAATTATTTTTTGGGTGTTTTTGTGACTTTATGGTTTTTTGTAGTTAATAAAAAAATTAATTAATTTGTGAAAAAAATAATTAAGCAAACAAAATAAATAAAAGAAAATAAAAAAATAATTAAATTGGGCCTGTTTGTTGAAGAAATCAGCGGGTGTATGGTTGAATTGTTAGGTCCAGATCCCTTGGCCCATCTGCCTTGCGCTAGATCTAGTATGATTCTCATCTGAGGGTCCACCCTGGAGAACCTGAGTGCTGGGCGTTGGATCTGGGATGCTGACGATCCAGTGGTGTGGATCTTATGGTGCACGATGGGCACTTGGATGCGTGGAGTGTAGAATCCTGCAAGAAAGCCTCAGAAAAATGGAAAATGCAAGAGGCAGGGATCGAACCCCTGCCCTTACACACTGTATCTCCTTAACATCCTTCACTCTTGCCACTAGACCAATCTGTTCAATCGTTAATATAATACAACAAAAATAATATGATAGTAAATCAGGCATATGCCCAACTGTCACGCGCGCGCCCCAAGTGGGTCCCTGGGAATTTGAATGAGCCAATTAGCAAGCTTCCTTCAGCCACGCCAGTGTCTCCTTCATTGATCCGTTGTTTTTGACATAATACTTTTACCTACGGTCATATTCGTCGCTATATGCTATAGCGACGACATTTGCCTGTAGCTACAAACCTGCAAATCTTTAAAACGTAATTCAAGCAAAACAAATTCCATTCAAGGGCATAGATCAATTGTATTTCCTCCCCTGAACATGAAGAGGTCCTTAATTTGGCCCAATTTCACCTCTAGTTAGGGTTCCCCAATTTGGAGCTTACGAACCCTAACTATGGCAAGTGACCATTCCTGCATCGCAACTCAAATATAGGCTATCAAGAAGATTCTTGGCGTGATCATGAACATGTCTATACAAGATGTTGTACCCCAAAGTTTTCCCTTCCATATTTCTCAAAACATTTCAAGAAGGATGCTCAAATTGCTCAAGGAAGTCCAAGAGTTGACCAGACAAACTCTCTCCTAAGGCAATCTACCTCAAATTAGGGTTTCATGTTGCATCAAGATACTTGATTCCAAGGGATCCCAAATTCTCACCATTGTCCTAATATGTTCTCAAGATCATCCATGACAAATTTCAAGCCTTGCAGAGGAAGTTTGCTCAATCAATTGCTCAAAGGCCTGAAAATCGACTGTGCTAGGGCAAAAGTCAATTGTGGCCTACATACAGTTAAACTTCAATATTTTTGGTAAGCATCCTCATTTTGAAGTATATTTCATCATTTTATCAAGGTTTGATCATGATTCATCAAGGATTGCTCATAATTCATCAAGAACCAAAAGTTGCTAAATTAGGGTTTTGTAGGAAAAGTCAACTCAACTTTTACCAAGCATAACTTTCTCATACTTTATTATAAATGACTCATCCAAAGCTCATTTTTAAGAGGATGCAATTCTATACAATCCATATTCATATCCCAAGTTCAAAATATGCACTCACAAGAAGTTATGAATTTGGACATTATAGGTCATTTTGAAAAGTCAACAAAAACACCTTTTTTGTCAAAGCTTCATACATGAATATGGAATACCAAATTGAGATGAGACCAAAAGGGTTGCTTAGAGGACATCTCAAGCTTTCTAAAAAGTCCAAGAACACCTTCAAAGAGTCAAAATTGAGGAAGTTATGCATTGGTGAAGTTGACCTTTTTTGCAAAATTGCCAAAAGTCAACTATGCCTAAAAATGTAATTTTTGCTAAATGGGCCCAATATTTTGCACTTGTTTTAAGTTGGTAGCATGGTCCACGAGCCCTAGACTTTTCCACTTGTCTTTATCTTGTTTTTATTATTTATTTTGATTTTTATTTGAATTAAATCAATTTTAATCAAAGTAAATCATAGAAAATCCAAAACATTGAAATTCAAAGATTTTGTACTTATTTCAGGTCCTATATCCAGCTAGCATATGATTGAATTCGTGCAAGGCTTTTGTGAGCACAAAAATATTGGTTTTAGCCTATTTTTGGAATGATATTCAAAGGAATCAAATCCAAATCAAAAGCAATGATGGAGGAAGATTGAGATCAGCTTTTCAACCCTAATCTAATCCTTGATATATATTGAGCATGTGCAGACCTAAAACAAGGCTAGAGAGAGGCGTGAGAAGAAGAACAAAACTTGAAAAATCACAACAAAGTGCTTAGTCGAGTTCATTGTTCCAGGCAATTTCAAAGCCTCCTGACCATCCCAATCGCTTCCTGGGATCCCCAGCAAGCAAAACCAATCAAGAACAAGCACTCTCAAGCCCTGTAACTCGCTGTAAGTCAGCCACGACATTGCCTTTTTCTTGAATTCGAATTGCATCATTTGAATACTTATAGCATGAAATAATTGTAGATTCTTGTTCCTTAACACATTTGCAAGCTTTCTGTAACGTTTAATTGCATTTATATGGACTGTATGAGATTTCACCATTGCTAGGGTTTTCTGGTTCGAGTTGGGATCTTTGCATATAGGTGAAATTGGGCCATGAAAGGGGCACCATTGTGCTCAGCAGGTCCAGACGAAGCTATCCATGGCTTTAGTTTTTATTTATCATGCTTGTATTAAATTTTGAGATTTACAGGACCTGTAGCTACGGACATAGTGCCGTAGGTAAAAGTCTGTAACTTTTACCAACGGTGCAAGGAGGAAGAAGATGTCGTGGCAAGCCATCATTCGCGCATTTGAAAATTCGCGCGTTTGGATCTGGAATCTTATTGTTTTCCCATATTATTTTTTATGTTTATTTTATGTACAAATGAAACAGCTATCCCAATTGGTAGTGGAACGCTTGGAAAGTGCCTTGGGGCCTGGGTTCGAATCCCAAGTCTCCCAATTCTTTCACATTATTTTTCTTTCAGTGATCATACGTGCGTACAAGACCAAGGGCTACCATACACCCTCATAATCCAGCTTGCCAAGTGTCGTAAGATCCAGATCTGAAAGCCATCAATGGAGGAGCATCATAGGCCATGGTCAATGCAATACATGGGATCCAGCAGGTCAACGTGGGTCAATCCTTTTTGGGCTCAGAAGCTGTTGTTTACACCCCCCAAAATCATTTTTCAGGCCCAATAACTCTTTCTCTTTTCTTTTTATATTTTGTTTTATTTAATTTGTTTATTTATTTTACTAACAAAATTAATTATTTATTTTATCAAAAAAATCACAAATAATATTTTTTCACCCAATTATACTTAGGTTTATTTTTTTATCAATAAAATTAATTAATTTAATTAGATTTTAATTGTAGGTAACTTTAATTTCTTTTTGTAAATAAATTAAAATTAATTAGAACAATTAAGGATTTATTTCTAACTTAATTATATTTCTTTTTTCTTAAAATAACCAAAAACATAAAAATAGGCCATTTATTTATTTTTAATTTAATTAACTAATTAATTTAGTATTTAATTTAAAACCTAATTCTTTTCTTAAAAACAAACAAAAACATTTTTTTTTCTTTTAATTAGGTTAGAAGGGGTCAAAACCCTAGTTCTCTCCCGATCTAAATTTCCTCGCGCGCGCTTTATCATTTATTTTCACCCTATTAATGTAATTGCTCACAAGTTGTAATAGCTTAATTAGGACTTTTACTTTCATTTATAGCTTTTGTTTTAAGGGTTTGTTTTTGGCTATGTAAATACCTGGAGCCTTGTAATAGCGTAGCTTACTTTCCGCACTTTAAATTTCGTAAAATATTAAACTGTTAGATATATGATATTAGGGATGCATGACAAGAATGTATGATTAACTTTAAAACGGTTAGCAAACCCTAAATGTGCAAAGATAATAATTTGAAATTAAATCACTCGCACATGCGCACTCCTAAGGTATGCTCCCACTTCGGTTGCCTTCGGTAAACGGTCATTAGGTATAGGATGCTTTAGTGGTCGCCTTTTTGTCTCAAAGATCAAAGTTGCCTCAGAATGGTTGCCTCAGATATTGTTGCCTCGAATAATTGATCTAAGACATTAGGGTTATTACTAAGACGTCCTAACATTGCTTTAGTGACCGTACGTCCCTTTCGAATTGACCCTCAAAACTCCAACGATGGTGCTACCTACTCACTAATAGTGGGATAACGCTGTCTAAAGGAAACGAACATAGAATAATTCTTTTTTCGAGTAGGTAGATTAGTTCTTAAGTACTTGCTCAATCCAAATAAACTTTTTCACACTTACACTTCTTTTCAAACAAAGTTTTCAAAAACACTTCGTAACACTCTTGAAGACAGAAGCAAGAGTTAAATCGAAGTCAAAACAAAAACTTTTCAAATCACACAAATACACAAAGAAGCAATTTTGAAAATGATGAGCAAGTACCTAAGAGCCCGTAGATAACTACAGATAGAAAGGGTGCTAATACCTTCCCTTTCTATAATCTACCCCCCGTACTCAGAAAATCTCAAAGAAAAAAGGAATTTTTCTGTGCTTTTTTCCTTTCCTTGTTGGATAAAATAAAAGTCGGTGGCGACTCTTACTTACCGCGACATTTTGCGAACACAAACGTAACACGCAAACCAGCATTCCTAAAAAACAGTCCCGGTTCTGGCCACCGTATCACACAAGCGAATTAGATTTAAAACATGTAAAACCAAATAAACAAGTTTGAGTTTGGAGGGTGCAAACAGTGAGGTGTAACTGACGATTCTAGATGTTTTATGACTTGAGAGTGATTAGAATAACTTCAATACACGCCTAGGAATAGATTGTTGGCTTTAAATTACCTTGAATCGTCCTCTAAATCAGAATTCGAACCACACATTTTTTTCAAAAACTCACTTTTTTTTGTTGACTTTCACGACCTCCCAACCTTGTTTTTGTGCCTTGGATATGTTCTGTATATGTAATGGAATACACCAGGTCAACAAAAACGAGCTAAATCTTTGTCCATTATGAAGATTTGATTTGGTCTTAATCCTTGTATGATATCTTTCTATATCAAGCCAAATCATGCCAATCTTGTACCAATCATGCTTGATTCGATTTGGTCTTGATATCTCAACATAATTTGATTGAGATCCTGTCAAAAAATCATATCAAAACATATCTTTGATATTATTTACCAATTATTTGATTTATTCAATTTTTAATTAATAAAAAGTCAAAATAAAATGGAAAATGAAGCAAATGACACGTGGGTGGATATTTGGGTCGTGGACCATGCTAAAAGTGAGGTGCAATCATGAAATGCTAAGCCCATTTGGTGAAAAATGCACTTTTGAGCATATTTGACTTTTGGCAATTTCGCAAAAAATGCCAACTTTGACAAGGCATATCTCCTCCAATTTTAACCCTAGAAAGATGTTCTTGGACTTTTTAGAAAGCTTAGGATGTATCCTAAGCAACCCTTTTTGTCTCATTTCAATTGTGTCTTCCATGTTCATGTAAGAAGCCTTGACCCAAAAGGTGTTTTTGTTAACTTTTCAAAAGGACCTATAATGTAGAAATTCATATATTTTGATGAGTTCATATTTTGAACTTGTGGGATGAAGATTAATTGTATGGAATTGCATCCTCTTCAAAATGAGCCTTGGATGGAAAATTTCTGATAAAGTATGAGAAAGTTATGCTTGTTTAAAGTTTGGTTGACTTTTCCTAAGAAACCTTAATTTAGCAACTTGTGGGTTTTGATAAATTTGGGGCATTCCATGAATAATCATGATCAACCCTTGATCAAATGATGAAAGTCACTTCAAGATGTTGATGTTGACCAAAAATCTCGAGGTTTGACTGTATGTGGGCCATAGTTGACTTTTGACCTAATACAGTCGATTCTCAAGCATCTGAGCAGTTGACTGAGCAAACTTCTTGTGCAAGGCTTGAAATTTGACATGGAGGGTATTGAGAACATAATAGGACCATGGATAGCATATAAGGTCTTTAGAGTTCACCCATCTTGATGAAAATGGAAACCCTAGTTTGAGGTACATTTGCCTTAGGAGGGAGTTTGTCTGGTCAACTCTTGGGCTTCCTTGAGCAAATTGGGGACCTCCATTGACATGTGTTGAGTAAAATGAGAGGGAAAATTTTGGGGTATAATAGTTGCCCCTGTTCAATCTTCTTAAACCTGAAGATGTAGATTGGTTATTCTGCCTTTCGTGATTTGAAGGTGGAAGATGATTGAACACTAGAGTGCCCAGAAATTTGCACTCGCATGAAGTAACGTTGATCAGAGATATCGAGAATGGGCTTACAGATGCAATTTGGAAGTTAATGTAGACTCGTCGGTGATGAGCTTAAATATGCCATCCGGAAAAGATATCGATCGCATAAGAGATTCCTTTGTGAGGATCCATGTACCCGCTGTTGAGGAGAACTTCGCTGGGGAATGCTGATAGAGTTTAGGAGCTTCAGTTGTCTGTTACTCTACTGGGGAAATGCGAAATTGATCATGTTTGATTAGGTCCAGGTCTTATAGTGTTGTGAACCATTGTCTGGAGATAAGAGAGAAGAAACCTGGATGGTAAGGTTATGAGAAGGAACCTGGATAGTAGGGTTACTTCGAAATGAAATCCTGGATAGTAGGGGTGTGAGAAGGAGCCTAGATAGTAGGGTTACTTTGAAATGAAAGCCTGGATAGTAGGGTTATAAGAAGGAACCAGGATAGTAGGGTTACTTCGAAATGAAAGCCTGGATAGTAGGGCTATAAGAAGGAACTTGGATAGTAGGGTTACTTCGAAATGAAAGCCTGGATAGTAGGGTTATGAGAAGGAACCTGGATAGTAGGGTTACTTCGAAATGAAAGCCTAGATAGTAAGGCTATGAGAAGGAACCTGGATAGTAGGTTTACTTCGAAATGAAAGCATGGATAGTAGGGCTATGAGAAGGAACCTGGATAGTAGGGTTACTTCGAAATGAAAGCCTGAATAGTAGGGCTATGAGAAAGAAACTGGGTAGTAGGGTTACTTCGAAATGAAAGCTTGAATAGTAGGGCTATGAGAAGGAACTTGGATAGTAGGGTTACTTCGAAGTGAAAGCCTGGATAGTAGGGCTATGAGAAGGAACATGGATAATAGGGTTACTTCAAAATGACAGCCTGTCTAGTAGGGCTATGAGAAGGAACCTGGATAGTAGGGTTACTTCGAAATGAAAGCTTGGATAGTAGGGCTATGAGAAGGAACCTGGGTAGTAGGGTTACTTCGAAATGAAAGTATGGATAGTAGGGCTATGAGAAGGAACCTTGGTAGTAGGGTTACTTCGAAATGAAAGCCTGGATAGTAGGGCTATGAGAAGGAACCTGGGTAGTAGGGTTACTTCGAAATGAAAGCATGGATAGTAGGGCTATGAGAAGGAACCTGGGTATTAGGGTTACTTCGAAATGAAAGCCTGGATAGTAGGGCTATGAGAAGGAACCTGGATACTAAGGTTACTTCGAAATGAAAGCCTGGATAGTAGGGTTATGAGAAGGAACCTGGATAGTAGCATTACTTCGAAATGAAAGCCTGGATAGTAGGGCTATGAGAAGGAACCTGGGTAGTAGGGTTACTTCGAAATGAAAGCCTGGATAGTAGGGATATAAGAAGGAACCTGGGTATTAGGGTTACTTTGAAGTGAAAGCCTGGATAGTAGGGCTATGAGAAGGAACCTGGATAGTAGGGTTACTTCGAAATGAAAGCCTGGATAGTAGGGCTATGAGAAGGAACCTGAATAGTAGGGTTACTTCGAAATGAAAGCCTGGATAGTAGGGTTATGAGAAGGAACCTGGATAGTAGGGTTACTTTGAAATGAAATCCTAGATAGTAGGGTTATGAGAAGGAACCTGGATAGTAGGGTTACTTCGAAATGAAAGCCTAGATAGTAAGGCTATGAGAAGGAACCTGGATAGTAGGGTTACTTCGAAATGAAAGCCTGGATAGTAGGGCTATGAGAAGGAACCTGGATAGTAGGGTTACTTCAAAATGAAATCTTGGATAGTAGGGCTATAAGAAGGAACCTGGATAGTAGGGTTACTTCGAAAAGGAAGCCTGGATAGTAGGGCTATGAGAAGGAACCTGGATAGTAGGATTACTTCGAAATGAAAGCCTGGATAGTAGGGTTGTGAGAAGGAACCTGGGTCGTAGGGTTACTTCAAAATGAAAACCTGGATAATAGGGTTGTGAGAAGGAACCTGGGTCGTAGGGTTACTTTGAAATGAAATCCTGGATATTAGGGCTGTGAGAAGGAACCTGGGTCGTAGGGATACTTCGAAATGAAAGCTTGGATAGTAGGGTTGTGATAAGGAACCTGGATAGTGGGGTTACTTCGAAATGAAAGCCTGGATAGTAGGATTGTGAGAAGGAACCTGGATCGTCTGGTTACTTCAAATTGAAGGCCTGGATAGTAGGGTTGTGAGAAGGAACGTGGATAGTGGGGTTACTTCGAAATGAAAGCCTAGATAGTAGGGCGGTGAGAAGGAACCTGGATCGTAGGGTTACTTCGAAATAAAAGCCTGGATAGTAGGGCTGTCAAAAAGAACCTGGATAGTAGGGTTACTTTGATATGAAAGCCTGGATAGTAGGGCCTTGAGAAGGAACCTGGTTAGTAGGGTTACTTCGATATGAAAGTCGGGATAGTAGGGCTGTGAGAAGGAACCTGGGTCGTAGGGTTACTTCAAAATTAAAGCCTGGATAGTAGGGTTGTGAGGAGGAACCTGGGTTGTAGGGTTACTTCGAAATGAAATCCTGGATAGTAGGGCTGTGAGAAGGAACTTGAATAGTAGGGTTACTTCGATATGAAAGTCTGGATAGTAAGGCTGTGAGAAGGAACCTGGATAGTAGGGTTACTTCGATATGAAAACCTGGATAGTATGGCTATGAGAAGGAACTTGGGTAATAGGGTTACTTCGAAATGAAATCCTGGATAGTAGGGCTATGAGAAGGAACCTGGGTAGTAGGGTTACTTCGAAATGAAAGCCTGGATAGTATGGTTATGAGAAGGAACCTGGGTAGTAGGATTACTTCGAAATGAAAGCCTGGATAGTAGGGCTATGAGAAGGAACCTGGGTATTAAGGTTACTTCAAAATGAAAGCCTGGATAGTAGGTCTATGATAAGGAACCTGGATAGCATGGTTACTTCGAAATGAAAGCTTGGATAGTAGGGTTATGAGAAGGAACATGGATAGTAGGGTTACTTCGAAATGAAAGCATGGATAGTAGGGTTATGAGAAGGAACCTGGATAGTAGGGTTACTTCGAAATGAAATCCTGGATAGTAAGGTTATGAGAAGGAACCTGGATAGTAGGGTTACTTCGAAATGAAAGCCTTGATAGTAAGGCTATGAGAAGGAACCTGGATAGTAGGGTTACTTCGAAATGAAAGCCTGGATAGTAGGGCTATGAGAAGGAACCTGGATAGTAGGGTTACTTCAAAATGAAAGCCTGGATAGTAGGGCTATAAGAAGGAACCTGGATAGTAGGGTTACTTCGAAATGGAAGCCTGGATAGTAGGGCTATGAGAAGGAACCTGGATAGTAGGGTTACTTCGAAATGAAAGCCTGGATAGTAGGGTTGTGAGAAGGAACCTGGGTCGTAGGGTTACTTCGAAATGAAAGCCTGGATAGTAGGGTAGTGAGAAGGAACATGGGTCGTAGGGTTACTTCGAAATGAAATCCTGGATAGTAGGGCTGTGAGAAGGAACCTGGGTTGTAGGGTTACTTCGAAATGAAAGCCTGGATAGTAAGGCTGTGAGAAGGAACCTGGATAGTGGGGTTACTTCAAAATGAAAGCCTGGATTGTAGGATTGTGAGAAGGAATCCAGATCGTAGGGTTACTTCGAAATGAAAGCCTGGATAGTAGGGATGTGAGAAGGAACCCGGATAATGGGGTTACTTCAAAATGAAATCCTGGATAGTATGGCTGTGAGAAGGAACCTGGATCGTAGGGTTACTTCCAAATAAAATCCTGGATAGTAGGACTGTGAGAAGGAACCTGGATAGTAGGGTTACTTTGATATGAAAGCCTTGATAGTAGGGCCGTGAGAAGGAACCTGGATAGTAGGATTACTTCGATATGAAAGTCGGGATAGTAGGGATGTGAGAAGGAACCTGGGTCATAAGGTTACTTAGAAATCAAAGCCTAGATAGTAGGGTTGTGAGAAGGAACTTGGGTCATAGGGTTACTTCGAAATGATAGCCTGGATAGTAGGGCTGTGAGAAGGAACCTGAATAGTAGGGTTACTTCGATATGAAAGCCTGACTAGTAGGGCTATGAGAAGGAACCTGGATAGTAGGGTTACTTCGATATGAAAACCTGGATAGTAGGCCTATGAGAAGGAACCTGGGTAGTAGGGTTACTTCGAAATGAAAGCATGGATAGTAGGGCTATAAGAAGGAACTTGGGTATTAGGGTTACTTCGATATGAAAGCCTGGATAGTAGGGTTATGAGAAGGAACCTGGATAGTAAGGTTACTTAGAAATAAAATCCTAGATACTAAGGCTATGAGAAGGAACCTGGATAGTAGGGTTACTTCGAAATGAAAGCCTGTATAGTAGGGCTATGAGAAGAAACTGTGATAGTAGGGTTACTTCAAAATGAAAGCTTGGATAGTAGGGCTATAAGAAGGAACCTGGATAGTAGGGTTACTTCGAAATGGAAGCCTGGATAGTAGAGCTATGAGAAGGAACCTGGATAGTAGGGTTACTTCGAAATGAAAGCCTGGATAATAGGGTTGTGAGAAGGAACCTGGGTCGTAGGGTTACTTCAAAATGAAAGCCTGGATAATAGGGTTGTGAGAAGGAACCTGGGTCGTAGGGTTACTTCGAAATGAAATCCTGGATAGTAGGGTTATGAGAAGGAACCTGGATAGTAAGGTTACTTAGAAATAAAATCCTAGATAGTAAGGCTATGAGAAGGAACCTGGATAGTAGGGTTACTTCGAAATGAAAGCCTGTATAGTAGGGCTATGAGAAGGAACTGTGATAGTAGGGTTACTTCAAAATGAAAGCTTGGATAGTAGGGCTATAAGAAGGAACCTGGATAGTTGGGTTACTTCGAAATGGAAGCCTGGATAGTAGAGCTATGTGAAGGAACCTGAATAGTAGGGTTACTTCGAAATGAAAGTCTGGATAATAGGGTTGTGAGAAGGAACCTGGGTCTTAGGGTTACTTCAAAATGAAAGCCTGGATAATAGGGTTGTGAGAAGGAACCTGGGTCGTAGGGTTACTTCGAAATGAAATCCTGGATAGTAGGGCTGTGAGAAGGAACATGGGTCGTAGGGTTACTTCGAAATGAAAGCTTGGATAATAGGGTTTTGAGAAGGAACCTGGATAATGGGGTTACTTTGAAATGAAATCCTGGATAGTAGGGTTGTGAGAAGGAACCTGGATCGTAGGGTTACTTCGAAATGAAAGCCTGGATAGTAGGGTTGTGAGAAGGAACCTGGATAGTGGGGTTACTTCGAAATGAAAGCCTGGATAGTAGGGCTGTGAAAAGGAACCTGGATCGTAGGGTTACTTCGAAATAAAAGCCTGGATAGTAGGGCAGTGATAAGGAACCTGGATAGTAGGGTTACTTTGATATGAAAGCCTGGATAGTAGGGTCGTGAGAAGGAACCTGGTTAGTAGGGTTACTTCGATATGAAAGTCGGGATAGTAAGGTTGTGAGAAGGAACCTGGGTCGTAGGGTTACTTCAAAATCAAAGCCTGGATAGTAGGGTTGTGAGAAGGAACCTGGGTCGTAGGGTTACTTTGAAATGAAATCCTGGATAGTAGGGCTGTGAGAAGGAACTTGAATAGTAGGGTTACTTTGATATGAAAGTCTGGATAGTAAGGCTGTGAGAAGGAACCTGGATAGTAGGGTTACTTCGATATGAAAACCTGGATGGTAGGGCTATGAGAAGGAACCTGGGTCGTAGGGTTACTTCGAAATGAAAGCCTGGATAGTAGGGCTATGAGAAGGAACCTGGGTAGTAGGGTTACTTCGAAATGAAAGCCTGGATAGTAGGGCGATGAGAAGGAACCTGGGTAGTAGGGTTACTTCGAAATGAAAGCCTGGATAGTAGGGCTATGAGAAGGAACTTGAGTATTAAGGTTACTTCAAAATGAAAGCTTGGATAGTAGGGCTATGATAAGGAACCTGGATAGTAGGGTTACTTCGAAATGAAAGCCTTGATAGTAGGGTTATGAGAAGGAACCTGGATAGTAGGGTTACTTCGAAGTGAAAGCCTGGATAGTAGGGCTATGAGAAGGAACATGGATAATAGGGTTACTTCAAAATGACAGCCTGTCTAGTAGGGCTATGAGAAGGAACCTGGATAGTAGGGTTACTTCGAAATGAAAGCTTGGATAGTAGGGCTATGAGAAGGAACCTGGGTAGTAGGGTTACTTCGAAATGAAAGTATGGATAGTAGGGCTATGAGAAGGAACCTTGGTAGTAGGGTTACTTCGAAATGAAAGCCTGGATAGTAGGGCTATGAGAAGGAACCTGGGTAGTAGGGTTACTTCGAAATGAAAGCATGGATAGTAGGGCTATGAGAAGGAACCTGGGTATTAGGGTTACTTCGAAATGAAAGCCTGGATAGTAGGGCTATGAGAAGGAACCTGGATACTAAGGTTACTTCGAAATGAAAGCCTGGATAGTAGGGTTATGAGAAGGAACCTGGATAGTAGCATTACTTGGAAATGAAAGCCTGGATAGTAGGGCTATGAGAAGGAACCTGGGTAGTAGGGTTACTTCGAAATGAAAGCCTGGATAGTAGGGATATGAGAAGGAACCTGGGTATTAGGGTTACTTCGAAGTGAAAGCCTGGATAGTAGGGCTATGAGAAGGAACCTGGATAGTAGGGTTACTTCGAAATGAAAGCCTGGATAGTAGGGCTATGAGAAGGAACCTGGATAGTAGGGTTACTTCGAAATGAAAGCCTGGATAGTAGGGTTATGAGAAGGAACCTGGATAGTAGGATTACTTTGAAATGAAATCCTAGATAGTAGGGTTATGAGAAGGAACCTGGATAGTAGGGTTACTTCGAAATGAAAGCCTAGATAGTAAGGCTATGAGAAGGAACCTGGATAGTAGGGTTACTTCGAAATGAAAGCCTGGATAGTAGGGCTATGAGAAGGAACCTGGATAGTAGGGTTACTTCAAAATGAAATCTTGGATAGTAGGGCTATAAGAAGGAACCTGGATAGTAGGGTTACTTCGAAAAGGAAGTCTGGATAGTAGGGCTATGAGAAGGAACCTGGATAGTAGGATTACTTCGAAATGAAAGCCTGGATAGTAGGGTTGTGAGAAGGAACCTGGGTCGTAGGGTTACTTCAAAATGAAAACCTGGATAATAGGGTTGTGAGAAGGAACCTGGGTCGTAGGGTTACTTTGAAATGAAATCCTGGATATTAGGGCTGTGAGAAGGAACCTGGGTCGTAGGGATACTTCGAAATGAAAGCTTGGATAGTAGGGTTGTGATAAGGAACCTGGATAGTGGGGTTACTTCGAAATGAAAGCCTGGATAGTAGGATTGTGAGAAGGAACCTGGATCGTATGGTTACTTCAAATTGAAGGCCTGGATAGTAGGGTTGTGAGAAGGAACGTGGATAGTGGGGTTACTTCGAAATGAAAGTCTGGATAGTAGGGCGGTGAGAAGGAACCTGGATCGTAGGGTTACTTCGAAATAAAAGCCTGGATAGTAGGGCTGTCAGAAAGAACCTGGATAGTAGGGTTACTTTGATATGAAAGCCTGGATAGTAGGGCCTTGAGAAGGACCTGGTTAGTAGGGTTACTTCGATATGAAAGTCGGGATAGTAGGGCTGTGAGAAGGAACCTGGGTCGTAGGGTTACTTCAAAATCAAAGCCTGGATAGTAGGGTTGTGAGGAGGAACCTGGGTTGTAGGGTTACTTCGAAATGAAATCCTGGATAGTAGGGCTGTAAGAAGGAACTTGAATAGTAGGGTTACTTCGATATGAAAGTCTGGATAGTAAGGCTGTGAGAAGGAACCTGGATAGTAGGGTTACTTCGATA
This sequence comes from Vicia faba, assembly GCA_948472305.1. Lineage (NCBI taxonomy): Eukaryota > Viridiplantae > Streptophyta > Magnoliopsida > Fabales > Fabaceae > Vicia > Vicia faba. Next base: position 45,675 of record CATIWC010002824.1, on the reverse strand, counting down.
TGAAAACCTGGATAGTATGGCTATGAGAAGGAACTTGGGTAATAGGGTTACTTCGATATGAAATCCTGGATAGTAGGGCTATGAGAAGGAACCTGGGTAGTAGGGTTACTTCGAAATGAAAGCCTGGATAGTATGGTTATGAGTAGGAACCTGTGTAGTAGGATTACTTCGAAATGAAAGCCTGGATAGTAGGGCTATGAGAAGGAACCTGGGTATTAAGGTTACTTCAAAATGAAAGCCTGGATAGTAGGTCTATGATAAGGAACCTGGATAGCATGGTTATTTCGAAATGAAAGCTTGGATAGTAGGGTTATGAGAAGGAACATGGATAGTAGGGTTACTTCGAAATGAAAGCATGGATAGTAGGGTTATGAGAAGGAACCTGGATAGTAGGGTTACTTCGAAATGAAATCCTGGATAGTAAGGTTATGAGAAGGAACCTGGATAGTAGGGTTACTTCGAAATGAAAGCCTTGATAGTAAGGCTATGAGAAGGAACCTGGATAGTAGGGTTACTTCGAAATGAAAGCCTGGATAGTAGGGCTATAAGAAGGAACCTGGATAGTAGGGTTACTTCGAAATGGAAGCCTGGATAGTAGAGCTATGTGAAGGAACCTGAATAGTAGGGTTACTTCGAAATGAAAGTCTGGATAATAGGGTTGTGAGAAGGAACCTGGGTCTTAGGGTTACTTCAAAATGAAAGCCTGGATAATAGGGTTGTGAGAAGGAACCTGGGTCGTAGGGTTACTTCGAAATGAAATCCTGGATAGTAGGGCTGTGAGAAGGAACATGGGTCGTAGGGTTACTTCGAAATGAAAGCTTGGATAATAGGGTTTTGAGAAGGAACCTGGATAATGGGGTTACTTTGAAATGAAATCCTGGATAGTAGGGTTGTGAGAAGGAACCTGGATCGTAGGGTTACTTCGAAATGAAAGCCTGGATAGTAGGGTTGTGAGAAGGAACCTGGATAGTGGGGTTACTTCGAAATGAAAGCCTGGATAGTAGGGCTGTGAAAAGGAACCTGGATCGTAGGGTTACTTCGAAATAAAAGCCTGGATAGTAGGGCAGTGATAAGGAACCTGGATAGTAGGGTTACTTTGATATGAAAGCCTGGATAGTAGGGTCGTGAGAAGGAACCTGGTTAGTAGGGTTACTTCGATATGAAAGTCGGGATAGTAAGGTTGTGAGAAGGAACCTGGGTCGTAGGGTTACTTCAAAATCAAAGCCTGGATAGTAGGGTTGTGAGAAGGAACCTGGGTCGTAGGGTTACTTTGAAATGAAATCCTGGATAGTAGGGCTGTGAGAAGGAACTTGAATAGTAGGGTTACTTTGATATGAAAGTCTGGATAGTAAGGCTGTGAGAAGGAACCTGGATAGTAGGGTTACTTCGATATGAAAACCTGGATGGTAGGGCTATGAGAAGGAACCTGGGTCGTAGGGTTACTTCGAAATGAAAGCCTGGATAGTAGGGCTATGAGAAGGAACCTGGGTAGTAGGGTTACTTCGAAATGAAAGCCTGGATAGTAGGGCGATGAGAAGGAACCTGGGTAGTAGGGTTACTTCGAAATGAAAGCCTGGATAGTAGGGCTATGAGAAGGAACTTGAGTATTAAGGTTACTTCAAAATGAAAGCTTGGATAGTAGGGCTATGATAAGGAACCTGGATAGTAGGGTTACTTCGAAATGAAAGCCTTGATAGTAGGGTTATGAGAAGGAACCTGGATAGTAGGGTTACTTCGAAGTGAAAGCCTGGATAGTAGGGCTATGAGAAGGAACATGGATAATAGGGTTACTTCAAAATGACAGCCTGTCTAGTAGGGCTATGAGAAGGAACCTGGATAGTAGGGTTACTTCGAAATGAAAGCTTGGATAGTAGGGCTATGAGAAGGAACCTGGGTAGTAGGGTTACTTCGAAATGAAAGTATGGATAGTAGGGCTATGAGAAGGAACCTTGGTAGTAGGGTTACTTCGAAATGAAAGCCTGGATAGTAGGGCTATGAGAAGGAACCTGGGTAGTAGGGTTACTTCGAAATGAAAGCATGGATAGTAGGGCTATGAGAAGGAACCTGGGTATTAGGGTTACTTCGAAATGAAAGCCTGGATAGTAGGGCTATGAGAAGGAACCTGGATACTAAGGTTACTTCGAAATGAAAGCCTGGATAGTAGGGTTATGAGAAGGAACCTGGATAGTAGCATTACTTGGAAATGAAAGCCTGGATAGTAGGGCTATGAGAAGGAACCTGGGTAGTAGGGTTACTTCGAAATGAAAGCCTGGATAGTAGGGATATGAGAAGGAACCTGGGTATTAGGGTTACTTCGAAGTGAAAGCCTGGATAGTAGGGCTATGAGAAGGAACCTGGATAGTAGGGTTACTTCGAAATGAAAGCCTGGATAGTAGGGCTATGAGAAGGAACCTGGATAGTAGGGTTACTTCGAAATGAAAGCCTGGATAGTAGGGTTATGAGAAGGAACCTGGATAGTAGGATTACTTTGAAATGAAATCCTAGATAGTAGGGTTATGAGAAGGAACCTGGATAGTAGGGTTACTTCGAAATGAAAGCCTAGATAGTAAGGCTATGAGAAGGAACCTGGATAGTAGGGTTACTTCGAAATGAAAGCCTGGATAGTAGGGCTATGAGAAGGAACCTGGATAGTAGGGTTACTTCAAAATGAAATCTTGGATAGTAGGGCTATAAGAAGGAACCTGGATAGTAGGGTTACTTCGAAAAGGAAGTCTGGATAGTAGGGCTATGAGAAGGAACCTGGATAGTAGGATTACTTCGAAATGAAAGCCTGGATAGTAGGGTTGTGAGAAGGAACCTGGGTCGTAGGGTTACTTCAAAATGAAAACCTGGATAATAGGGTTGTGAGAAGGAACCTGGGTCGTAGGGTTACTTTGAAATGAAATCCTGGATATTAGGGCTGTGAGAAGGAACCTGGGTCGTAGGGATACTTCGAAATGAAAGCTTGGATAGTAGGGTTGTGATAAGGAACCTGGATAGTGGGGTTACTTCGAAATGAAAGCCTGGATAGTAGGATTGTGAGAAGGAACCTGGATCGTATGGTTACTTCAAATTGAAGGCCTGGATAGTAGGGTTGTGAGAAGGAACGTGGATAGTGGGGTTACTTCGAAATGAAAGTCTGGATAGTAGGGCGGTGAGAAGGAACCTGGATCGTAGGGTTACTTCGAAATAAAAGCCTGGATAGTAGGGCTGTCAGAAAGAACCTGGATAGTAGGGTTACTTTGATATGAAAGCCTGGATAGTAGGGCCTTGAGAAGGACCTGGTTAGTAGGGTTACTTCGATATGAAAGTCGGGATAGTAGGGCTGTGAGAAGGAACCTGGGTCGTAGGGTTACTTCAAAATCAAAGCCTGGATAGTAGGGTTGTGAGGAGGAACCTGGGTTGTAGGGTTACTTCGAAATGAAATCCTGGATAGTAGGGCTGTAAGAAGGAACTTGAATAGTAGGGTTACTTCGATATGAAAGTCTGGATAGTAAGGCTGTGAGAAGGAACCTGGATAGTAGGGTTACTTCGATATGAAAACCTGGATAGTATGGCTATGAGAAGGAACTTGGGTAATAGGGTTACTTCGATATGAAATCCTGGATAGTAGGGCTATGAGAAGGAACCTGGGTAGTAGGGTTACTTCGAAATGAAAGCCTGGATAGTATGGTTATGAGTAGGAACCTGTGTAGTAGGATTACTTCGAAATGAAAGCCTGGATAGTAGGGCTATGAGAAGGAACCTGGGTATTAAGGTTACTTCAAAATGAAAGCCTGGATAGTAGGTCTATGATAAGGAACCTGGATAGCATGGTTATTTCGAAATGAAAGCTTGGATAGTAGGGTTATGAGAAGGAACATGGATAGTAGGGTTACTTCGAAATGAAAGCATGGATAGTAGGGTTATGAGAAGGAACCTGGATAGTAGGGTTACTTCGAAATGAAATCCTGGATAGTAAGGTTATGAGAAGGAACCTGGATAGTAGGGTTACTTCGAAATGAAAGCCTTGATAGTAAGGCTATGAGAAGGAACCTGGATAGTAGGGTTACTTCGAAATGAAAGCCTGGATAGTAGGGCTATGAGAAGGAACCTGGATAGTAGGGTTACTTCAAAATGAAAGCCTGGATAGTAGGGCTATAAGAAGGAACCTGGATAGTAGGGTTACTTCGAAATGGAAGCCTGGATAGTAGGGCTATGAGAAGGAACCTGGATAGTAGGGTTACTTCGAAATGAAAGCCTGGATAGTAGGGTTGTGAGAAGGAACCTGGGTCGTAGGGTTACTTCGAAATGAAAGCCTGGATAGTAGGGTAGTGAGAAGGAACATGGGTCGTAGGGTTACTTCGAAATGAAATCCTGGATAGTAGGTCTGTGAGAAGGAACCTGGGTTGTAGGGTTACTTAGAAATGAAAGCCTGGATAGTAAGGCTGTGAGAAGGAACCTGGATAGTGGGGTTACTTCAAAATGAAAGCCTGGATTGTAGGATTGTGAGAAGGAACCCAGATCGTAGGGTTACTTCGAAATGAAAGCCTGGATAGTAGGGATGTGAGAAGGAACCCGGATAATGGGGTTACTTCAAAATGAAATCCTGGATAGTATGGCTGTGAGAAGGAACCTGGATCGTAGGGTTACTTCCAAATAAAAGCCTGGATAGTAGGACTGTGAGAAGGAACCTGGATAGTAGGGTTACTTTGATATGAAAGCCTTGATAGTAGGGCCGTGAGAAGGAACCTGGATAGTAGGATTACTTCGATATGAAAGTCGGGATAGTAGGGATGTGAGAAGGAACCTGGGTCATAAGGTTACTTAGAAATCAAAGCCTAGATAGTAGGGTTGTGAGAAGGAACTTGGGTCATAGGGTTACTTCGAAATGATAGCCTGGATAATAGGGCTGTGAGAAGGAACCTGAATAGTAGGGTTACTTCGATATGAAAGCCTGACTAGTAGGGCTATGAGAAGGAACCTGGATAGTAGGGTTACTTCGATATGAAAACCTGGATAGTAGGCCTATGAGAAGGAACCTGGGTAGTAGGGTTACTTCGAAATGAAAGCATGGATAGTAGGGCTATAAGAAGGAACTTGGGTATTAGGGTTACTTCGATATGAAAGTCTGGATAGTAGGGTTATGAGAAGGAACCTGGATAGTAAGGTTACTTAGAAATAAAATCCTAGATAGTAAGGCTATGAGAAGGAACCTGGATAGTAGGGTTACTTCAAAATGAAAGCATGTATAGTAGGGTTATGAGAAGGAACTGTGATAGTAGGGTTACTTCAAAATGAAAGCTTGGATAGTAGGGCTATAAGAAGGAACCTGGATAGTAGGGTTACTTCGAAATGGAAGCCTGGATAGTAGAGCTATGAGAAGGAACCTGGATAGTAGGGTTACTTCGAAATGAAAGCCTGGATAATAGGGTTGTGAGAAGGAACCTGGGTCGTAGGGTTACTTCAAAATGAAAGCCTGGATAATAGGGTTGTGAGAAGGAACCTGGGTCGTAGGGTTACTTCGAAATGAAATCCTGGATAGTAGGGTTATGAGAAGGAACCTGGATAGTAAGGTTACTTAGAAATAAAATCCTAGATAGTAAGGCTATGAGAAGGAACCGGGATAGTAGGGTTACTTCGAAATGAAAGCCTGTATAGTAGGGCTATGAGAAGGAACTGTGATAGTAGGGTTACTTCAAAATGAAAGCTTGGATAGTAGGGCTATAAGAAGGAACCTGGATAGTTGGGTTACTTCGAAATGGAAGCCTGGATAGTAGAGCTATGAGAAGGAACCTGAATAGTAGGGTTACTTCGAAATGAAAGTCTGGATAATAGGGTTGTGAGAAGGAACCTGGGTCTTAGGGTTACTTCAAAATGAAAGTCTGGATAATAGGGTTGTGAGAAGGAACCTGGGTCGTAGGGTTACTTCGAAATGAAATCCTGGATAGTATGGCTGTGAGAAGGAACCTGGGTCGTAGGGTTACTTCGAAATGAAAGCTTGGATAATAGGGTTTTAAGAAGGAACCTGGATAATGGGGTTACTTCGAAATGAAATCCTGGATAGTAGGGTTGTGAGAAGGAACCTGGATCGTAGGGTTACTTCGAAATGAAAGCCTGGATAGTAGGGCTGTGAGAAGGAACCTGGATAGTGGGGTTACTTCGAAATGAAAGCCTGGATAGTAGGGCTGTGAGAAGGAACCTGGATCGTAGGGTTACTTCGAAATAAAAGCCTGGATAGTAGGGCAGTGATAAGGAACCTGGATAGTAGGGTTACTTTGATATGAAAGCCTGGATAGTAGGGTCGTGAGAAGGAACCTGGTTAGTAGGGTTACTTCGATATGAAAGTCGGGATAGTAAGGTTGTGAGAAGGAACCTGGGTCGTAGGGTTACTTCAAAATCAAAGCCTGGATAGTAGGGTTGTGAGAAGGAACCTGGGTCGTAGGGTTACTTTGAAATGAAATCCTGGATAGTAGGGCTGTGAGAAGGAACTTGAATAGTAGGGTTACTTTGATATGAAAGTCTGGATAGTAAGGCTGTGAGAAGGAACCTGGATAGTAGGGTTACTTCGATATGAAAACCTAGATGGTAGGGCTATGAGAAGGAACCTGGGTCGTAGGGTTACTTCGAAATGAAAGCCTGGATAGTAGGGCTATGAGAAGGAACCTGGATAGTAGGGTTACTTCGAAATGAAAGCCTGGATAGTAGGGCGATGAGAAGGAACCTGGGTAGTAGGGTTACTTCGAAATGAAAGCCTGGATAGTAGGGCTATGAGAAGGAACTTGAGTATTAAGGTTACTTCAAAATGAAAGCTTGGATAGTAGGGCTATGATAAGGAACCTGGATAGTAGGGTTACTTCGAAATGAAAGCCTTGATAGTAGGGTTATGAGAAGGAACATGGATAGGTTATTTCTAAATGAAAGCATGGATAGTAGGGTTATGAGAAGGAACTTGGATAGTAGGGTTACTTCGAAATGAAATCCTGGATAGTAGGGTTATGAGAAGGAACCTAGATAGTAGGGTTACTTCGAAATGAAAGCCTTGATAGTAAGGCTATGAGAAGGAACCTGGATAGTAGGGTTACTTCGAAATGAAAGCCTGGATAGTAGGGCTATGAGAAGGAACCTGGATAGTAGGGTTACTTCGAAATGAAAGCTTGGATAGTAGGGCTATGAGAAGGAACCTGTGTAGTAGGGTTACTTCGAAATGAAAGTATGGATAGTAGGGCTATGAGAAGGAACCTTGGTAGTAGGGTTACTTCGAAATGAAAGCCTGGATAGTAGGGCTATGAGAAGGAACCTGGGTAGTAGGGTTACTTCGAAATGAAAGCATGGATAGTAGGGCTATGAGAAGGAACCTGGGTATTAGGGTTACTTCGAAATGAAAGCCTGGATAGTAGGGCTATGAGAAGGAACTTGGATACTAAGGTTACTTCGAAATGAAAGCCTGGATAGTAGGGTTATGAGAAGGAACCTGGATAGTAGCATTACTTCGAAATGAAAGCCTGGATAGTAGGGCTATGAGAAGGAACCTGGGTAGTAGGGTTACTTCGAAATGAAAGCCTGGATAGTAGGGATATGAGAAGGAACCTGGGTATTAGGGTTACTTCGAAGTGAAAGCCTGGATAGTAGGGCTATGAGAAGGAACCTGGATAGTAGGGTTACTTCGAAATGAAAGCCTGGATAGTAGGGCTATGAGAAGGAACCTGGATAGTAGGGTTACTTCGAAATGAAAGCATGGATAGTAGGGTTATGAGAAGGAACCTGGATAGTAGGGTTACTTTGAAATGAAATCCTGGATAGTAGGGTTATCAGAAGGAACCTGGATAGTAGGGTTACTTCGAAATGAAAGCCTAGATAGTAAGGCTATGAGAAGGAACCTGGATAGTAGGGTTACTTCGAAATGAAAGCCTGGATAGTAGGGCTATGAGAAGGAACCTGGATAGTAGGGTTACTTCAAAATGAAAGCTTGGATAGTAGGGCTATAAGAAGGAACCTGGATAGTAGGGTTACTTCGAAATGGAAGCCTGGATAGTAGGGCTATGAGAAGGAACCTGGATAGTAGGGTTACTTCGAAATGAAAGCCTGGATAGTAGGGTTGTGAGAAGGAACCTGGGTCGTAGGGTTACTTCGAAATGAAAGCCTAGATAGTAGGGTTGTGAGAAGGAACCTGGGTCGTAGGGTTACTTCGAAATAAAATCCTGGATAGTAGGGTTGTGAGAAGGAACCTGGGATGTAGGGTTACTTCGAAATGAAAGCCTGGATAGTAGGGATGTGAGAAGGAACCTGGATAGTGGGGTTACTTCGAAATGAAAGCCTGGATAGTAGGATTGTGAGAAGGAACCCGGATCGTAGGGTTACTTCGAAATGAAAGCCTGGATAGTAGGGCTGTGAGAAGGAACCTGGATAGTGGGGTTACTTGAAAATGAAATCCTGTATAGTATGGCTGTGAGAAGGAACCTCGATCATAGGGTTACTTCCAAATAAAAGCCTAGATAGTAGGGCTGTGAGAAGGAACCTGGATAGTAGGGTTACTTTGATATGAAAGCCTGGATAGTAGGGCCGTGAGAAGGAACCTGGATAGTAGGGTTACTTCGATATGAAAGTCGGGATAGTAGGGATGTGAGAAGGAACCTGCGTCATAAGGTTACTTCGAAATCAAAGCCTAGATAGTAGGGTTGTGAGAAGGAACCTTGGTCGTAGGGTTACTTCGAAATGATAGCCTGGATAGTAGGGCTGTGAGAAGGAACCTGAATAGTAGGTGTTGTACCCCAAAATTTGCCCTCCCATATTCTCCAAAGATTTGCTAAGAGCATGCTTCAAAATTTCCCAAGGGTTGCACAGTCCAATGGCCTCCTAACAGTCAAAATTAGGGTTTTGGTTTTGGCAAAGAAATTGAAGTTTTCAAGGGTCCAAACAAGTCCCACATGCCTATAAACATTGTCAAGCATCCTTATGCCAAGTTTCAAGACTTACAGCACAAAATTGAAAAGTTAACTTTGCTTCAAATGCCTCAAAATTGCTAATGGGCCTCAATTTCTTCCATGAATCATTTCCCAAAAGCTATGCACGACCCACTAAGCTAAAATGGAGTTATTTTCTTATTTTTAATTAATTAATTTAATTTTCAATCCTATTAATTCATTTAATTAAAATTAAATATGAGAAAAATACTAAATCATGTGTTTCAAATCTTTTTGTGCAGCCAATTCACTCTTTATGGATCAAATATTTCGTGCATCACTAAAAAGGCAAGATTTCTCATGATTGACAATGGTTTCATAACAAAAAGATTGAAATTGATCTCATTGAAAATCAAAGATCCAAATCATCAATGCAAAGGTTTTGGGCTTGGATTTCTAACCTAATTCATTCACACATATATGCACAATGAAAACCTAATGCCCTGGACACGAAAAGCTGCTCAAGGAGGCCAAACAAAATTGCAAATTTTCATTAAAAAAGCTTAAAACTGATTTCATGGTTAGGGGACAATTCAAGGTCTAAAAACGATCCTAATGCATTGGTAGACCTTCCAGGAACCTGTTAGCACCAAAAATCATTCCAAACGCGCAGAGAATCAGAAGATACAGATCATACGGTTTGCCCAAAATTCTTGATTTCAATACGATGATTCATGCATTTTTGATCATGTTTTTTGAGTGGTTTATGCTAATGCTAACTTTCTGAAGCTAATGACATAACTCAATTGAATTATCAATGCCTATATCGTGATTCACCATTGACGGATTTTAGGGTTTTAGAGTTCCAAAATTGGGGCTTTACATAAGGCGTAAAATTGGACCACCAAACCAGTGCAGGCAAACTCGTTGTATCAAGATGAAGCAAGCTCATACCTCGCGCTCAATTTATGGTCAAACATACTCTAATCGCTATTTTCTGCAGGTTGCGTTTAGTGGGGGTTTAAAACCCCCGTTATCTGTTTTATATTTTCAGGCAACGAAGAAGAAAGCTAACGTGGCTTATTGCTATTGGGATATTTGAATGATAGCGCGTTTTTTTTGTGGTTCAGCATAACATGGTCTTTTCACATATATTATTTCTATCTCATTATATTAACAAATACGCGCGCGTAGCTCAGATGGTTAGTGCATTTGGCTTGCAGGTATTGGGACCTGGGTTCGATTCCCAGGTCCCCCATTATTTCCATAATTTTTTCATTGACGTGCTTCTATGCAGCGCCCATCATTCAGCCCACCATATGTCCTAATACTGGGACTTGCCAAGTGTCTCTGAGGCTCCATCCAATGGCCAGATAACGCAGTCCACTATGCACGTTGGTCAATCATCCCACACGCGATCTGGAAAGTCAAACAAGTTCTATGCTTCTTGGGCCTGATTGTTCGTAGTTTCACCTCCATTTGGGCCAACTCACCCCCTATGGTTTGCATATCTTTATTTTTTTTATTTCTTATTTTATTCTTTTATTTGCCTTATTGTTTTCCTTTAATTCACCAATTAATTTTCATAATACAAAAATACAAAAAAAAATCAGAAAAGTAAAAATAAAAAATATGTTTTATTTAATAGTTTTTGTAAATAAATTTAATAATCAATTTACTTTTAATTTAGGGTTTTAATGTTAATGTTTTTTCTTAAATAACTAAAAAAATATAAAAATAGGTTTTTAGTACATTTTTATCCTCTTTGTAATAAATAACTTTTTTCCTTATTATTATTAGTAATTATTAATTAATTTTGTAAATAAATATGTCATTTAATTAATTAGGGTAAATTAGGTTACAACTTAAACATTTCTCTTTAATAATTAAAAACAATTTAGAATTAGGGTTTCTTTCAATATTAATTTTCTTTATTCTCATTAAATTTCATAAATACAAAAACATCAAAAAATAAGTTATTTTCTTTATTTAATTTAATTAAATTTAATAATTTCAATTAAATTCCTTAAAGGGTCCAACACCCTCGCACTCGATTCTAATTTCTTTTCGCACGTTTACTTTTATTTTTCTTTCTCATGTAATTTCCCCAAAGCTTTGTAATAGATAATTAGGACATTTACTTTCCGCTCTTTATTCAAAATCGGGTCTTTGTTAATTTGGCGATGTAGACCCGCGCCTTGTAATAGCGTAGGACCTTTATTTTTCGCATTTTAACTTCCGCACCTTTTAACTGTTAAATCACATGAAAGAATGTATGCCCAAATAAAATCAAAGCGTAGATCACCCAATACATGACAAGATAACATATAACTGAAAATGACACACAATTCACACACCACTCCTAGGGTACGCCTCACTGTTGCCTTGCCCCTCGAAACGTGGTCGTCGAGTAGAGGACGTTTTAGTAAGTCCTCATGTCCATGAACATGGCTTGGGGGTAGCTTCTAAGGTGTCCTACTATTGCTCTGGTGACCACACTGTCCCTAAACACGAATTGACCCGAACACCTCCAACGGTGGTGCTACCTATCTCTCAATGATGGGATGGCACTACCTTAAGGACATTTACACAGACTAATTCCTTAGGGTAGGTAGACGACTCGTAGATACTTGCTCTAATTCAAAACAAATCGAAAACTTCTTTTCACACCGACACTTTGCAAAAAGCTTTCAAAAACAACTTTTCAAACACTCTTGAGGACTGATACAAGATTCGATCTGAAACTTTCAAAGAAATCTACCTCCCGAACCGAGAGCAATCTCATAAGGAATTTTTCTGTGCTTTTGTCCTTTCCATGTTGGAGAAAATAAAAGACGGTGGCGACTCTTGCTTCCGCGACATTTCACGAACCAGCGTTAAACAGTCAGTTCCAGATCCACCGATCACAGAACTGGCGACTCTGCTGGGGATACTGTTAAAGTGAGGTGTACCTTAGGACTAAGATCACTTGTGTTTTCAATTGTTGTGCTTGTTTGCTTTATTATTGTGGGCTGCATCGGAGTTACATAGATCCTAACCCGGATCTGGGGATACCCTGTTAGGTAGCATAAGCTGTGAGGGACCTGTCCGGCGTAGACCGACATGGGTGAAGCAGTGGCTACGTTGGTGTGGCACCTTGGTCTGTACCGATATCCCTTGTGTCGCAACGAGGAGAATATGGGTCTTCTGAGGAGTCATTAAGCACCAACCGACCTTAGAACCTTAAATGACCCAACTTGGCCAATAGAACAGTAGCAGTATGCTACGCCCATTGAGGCTAAACTCTCGTGATGGTTCTGGCCGCAAGAAAAGATTACGATGCTGGAGTTATGACCGATTGAGGGTAGTCAGTGATATTGGGATCCTCTAGAACCCGATTACTTCTGATAGGACAGATCTTAACCAACAAACTGAAAGAGGGTAATACCTAGACCCCATGCTGGCCTAACCTCTAAGGGCTCTTTGTGTGACTTGTGTGCCTTCAAACTTGACTACTTGCATACTTGTTATCTGACACTTGAGTTTCTTGCAGGTTTTGTTTACAGTCCTTAATCTGGACTCATAACAGGGTTTACCTACATTACTCCACGCATAGCATAACATCATACCATCATACCATTGCATACATCCTGCATAAGGACTAATCCATTTCAAGGATCTCAAGGGTTTGCGATGCAGGTCATGATGAACCAACTGTCCAACAAGGGGCAAAGGGGATTTATTTTCCTCTAGCCAAGGTTGTCAGGGGCTATGACCCACTCGATATGGTGAGCCTTGACTCTTGAAGAAGGACTCTCAACAACATGAAGTTCCTTCAATCAAGTTACCAGTTTACAACTCTAACAATTTTCTTGTTTACCCCGCGAGGTCCTTGAAAACATTGCATGCATACATACACATCATCGCATTGCATGTATCTTTGTTACAAGTCACTTACCCCCTTCGCTGTTTATTTCAGCCATGACTTCCCAACAAGATAACCAGGACCTTCATGCTCAAGAGACCTCGTTCGGGGAAATCCTCCTGAATCTATCCAAGGGGCAGGAGGAGCTGAGAACACTTCTCATGGGGACTTTGGTCAGGAACGGTGCTGGGGATGAACGGCTGAAACACCTGCAGGCTGAAATGGATACAATGAAAGCCCAGATGCTGGGGCAAATGACTATCATTCAAGGCTTAGCTCAAAGACAAGAAGAGCTCGGGGTTCTCGTCAACCAACTGCTTCGGGGTAACCAACTGGGGCAAACATCTAAGGGTAAAGAGCCAGTCATCATTCAACCACCTTTGAGACAAGGGGATAAGGGGAGAGCTCCTCAAATGGCTTCAGTGCCACAAATTCAGCATCAACCTCACCAGCTTCAGGCAGACAAGCCCAAAAGGCAATTCACCAAGCTCAACGTGTCGCTGCCTCAAGCTTTACAACAACTGTTGAGGTTGAATTTGGTAACTCTAAGGGACCCTCCTAAGAATCCCAACAGGACATCTGCAAGATATAACCCCAACGCCCGTTGCGCTTATCATTCTAACAGCCCGGGACATGCTACAGATGATTGTTGGACCTTGAAGAATAAGATCCAGGACCTGATCGATGAAGGAGCTGTGGAATTCACCCAAGATGGCCAGGCTGAGTGCTTCTACCATCCCTACAGGACCCACCAGTTGAAGTAACAAGCCTTGAGATGAAAAGACTTTTGTTCATTAGGATTTTCAAGTTGTAATTTTCTTTTGTTCAAACATTTACTCATGTTAAACATTGTTATTTCATTAATGCATCACATATGTCTGTTTTGAAGCAATATATTTGTATTCACTATATGCAAATTATTTTCATATTTTTTCTGATGATCAACGCTCGATTAATAATGCTAAGCCTCTTGAGGGAGGATGACGAAAACGATACCACAATATACAGTATGCTTTTGAACAGACCCCGCTGATGAGGTACAGGCATTGTTTCAATTCCTAAACACTAGAGTTATAAGGAAGATAATCCCTCGTTAACCCCTCTGAGCCAAAGAAGTAGGAGTTTTTCTTTTCGAAAATTAAAACCCTTTGTCATAACCTGGGGCAGGGTAGTTCTCTCAGTTGATCCAAGCGCATAACGAATGGCACCAAAGAGGTCCTTACAAAACAAAAGACAGTGATGGTTCCGAACAATCATACAGACAGGCAGTCATTATATCTCAAAAATAAAAACCCAATAAGTCAAAACCTATGAAGGAGACTTACAAAACTGGGGCATCCCGCCGACTGTAATCACAAAAGAAACAGTTCAGGCAAAATTTAGGGATAGCGAAATCAAAAAGAAAGAGGTCATACAAACCCTCAACAAAAAACAAAAAAAATGACTGCCTATTCAGAATAAATCATAAATATCTGAACCATCACTGGAATATCAGAGCAAAGACTCAAACAAAGTCTAACGCACGATCAACTGAGCTTAGGTTTGAAGAACATCACGAAGAGTGGGTGGGTACAAATAATTTGAGCCTTTATCCTTTGTTTCTTAAACCATGAACCAGGCCACGTTATAACCCTCAAAAGTCCTAGCTGAAGCATGGTTTAGTTCGAAAGCATACTGTACGAAAGGTATCCTGACTCCTTAAGGCTTGCGGTAAAATAACGAGTTGACATCACTGTTTACAAAAAATTCACTTGTTTTTATGAAAAAGAATGCATTTTTCAAAAATTCTAAGACAGACATAAGCTTTGCATTTTTGACATAACTCTGTTCGCATATGACTTTTTGTTTGAACAGCATAGAAGTTCGCACGACGAATGTCTAATGAACAAAAGCACTTCCAATCAAGGGGCAGACATGATTATGGTCTATTATCTGGGGCAGTCCAATCAAGATTCGGAGAATCTCTCAAAGGCCGAATAGCCTGGGGCAAATCTCCGCCGGAGTCACTTGGGAGGCATTCCAGCAACGAATCTTGCCTGATCAGACATCTTCTAGTAGCATGGCAAAACACTTCTAACAGGGGCAACTCCCTACATTCTGAGAGCATGGACATAGTCGGAAAAAATAATGCGCATAATCAAAGACCCGCTAGGTTGACACACCTAGGCAAAAATAAGGGCTTCCCGGCGAACCAAAAAAAGGTTCGGGCAAAACTAAGGGATGAAATGAAAAAATTTGTACACCTGGCAAGTCGAAAACCTGAAAAGGCGGCTTGGGCAAAAATGGGTATCCCGGTGGGCTGAAAACCCGAAAGGGCGGTCCAGGCAAAAGTTAGGAATCAAAAGCGTACGACTATGTCCCGGCACCTCGTCACTTGCCTATCAGAAGAAGGTTTGTCAAACGGCAGTTATCAAGACTCCACCAGTATCTTCTCCCACAGAAACAGGGGCAGTAATGAGTCGTCCAAGCGATCTAATTGCTCTATCCACAAGATACAAGGAATGATCAGCAGATAAAGGTAACCAAGATATCTCAATTCCCCAAAGAGTGAGCAAGCAAGTCAAGGCACTCTCCCCAAGCAGAGTTAGCTTACTGTCAGCCTTAAGGAAGTTGGGTATCCTCCAGCAGATCTCAATATTCCTCAGCACAATATACGAATATTCTTAATAAACATCCCCGGCAGTCTTGGTCTAAGACTGTTCCCCGGCGGTATACCAGGAATTCAGTGGAGTCACTCCCAGTACATCTTAAAATTTCCCCAGGAGAGTCCAGTATAGTTCAAGATTTCCCCAGGAAAGTTTGAATCATCCCCCTAGCAGGAAGCTTATCCCCAGTAGATTCTGGAAGCTTATCCCCTACAGGGCACGAATGCGTCTCCCGGCTTTATTCAAAGGTTATTTCCCTACCAGGGTATAACTGGGTTATCCTCAGCCAAAAGTCACGGAAAGATCGTCCTCAGCGAAGTCTTCTTATCCCCAGCGGAGACTATCAAAACTTCCAACATAACAACAGTATCCCCAGCGAAGTTACCATCAACATCCCAGCAAAGTACCTCTCTCCCCACAGAGTACTGTTCCCCAGCAAGGTAGCTAGAGTAATTTTCTCCCCGCAGAGTAATCCATTCGCCAAGTTTATTCCCTAACGGAGTTATCTTCTCCTACCGGTATTCTTGCAACTATCATCCCCAGCGGAAACAACAAAGCACTATTCTCCAACATCAGCCCAGGATGTGACTTCCCGGCACCCGTCAAGGATTTACTTTCCTAGACAAAAACATACATTCATAAACATCACATACATCATGGTACATACATGAACGCATCGCACAATCTCATTTATGTTAAGAACATCATTGCTTGATCCATATCATGCATTGCATATGATTGACCTTTACCTTTCAGGAAAGATCCAATTAAGTCCTCAGCCATTCCAAGACCTTGTCTAGTTCAGTTAAATCGACTCCTAAAGATTTTCCTGATTCTTATCCAGTCAAAGTTAATCCAAGGCCTTCTCTGGTTCAGTCAGATCGACCCTAAGATCTCCCTGATTCTTATTCCAGTTGAAGATTCCAAGACCTTACCTAGTTCAGTTAAATCGACTCCTAAAGATTTTTCTGATTCTTATCCAGTCAAAGGCCTTCTCTGGTTCAGTCAAATCGACCCTAAGATCTCCCTGATTCTTATTCCAGTTGAAGATTCCAAGACCTTGCCTGGTTCAGTTAAATCGACTCCTAAAGATTTTTCTGATGCCGATCCAGTCAAAGGCCTTCTCTGGTTCAGTCAGATCGACCCTAAGATCTCCCTGATTCTTATTCCAGTTGAAGATTCCAAGACCTTATCTGGTTCAGTTAAATCGACTCCTAAAGATTTTTCTGATTCTTATCCAGTCAAAGGCCTTCTCTGGTTTAGTCAGATCGACCCTAAGATCTCCCTGATTCTTATTCCAGTTGAAGATTCCAAGACCTTACCTGGTTCAGTTAAATCGACTCCTAAAGATTTTTCTGATTCTTATCCAGTCAAAGGCCTTCTCTGGTTCAGTCAGATCGACCCTAAGATCTCCCTGATTCTTATTCCAGTTGAAGATTCCAAGACCTTGCCTGGTTCAGTTAAATCGACTCCTAAATATTTTTCTGATGCCGATCCAGTCAAAGGCCTTCTCTGGTTCAGTCAGATCGACCCTAAGATCTCCCCGATTCTTATTCCAGTTGAAGATTCCAAGACCTTTCCTGGTTCAGTTAAATCGACTCCTAAAGATTTTTTTGATGCCGATCCAGTCAAAGGCCTTCTCTGGTCCAGTTAAATCGATTCCTAAAGATTTTCCTGATGAAGACTCAGTAGAAGACATCCAAGGTTCTCTCATCGTTACTGTTGAGGTAGTAATCGCCCCAGATTATCTCATCGTTACTGTTGAGGTAGTAATCGCCCAAGGTTCTCTCATCGTTACTGTTGAGGTAGTAATCGCCCAAGGTTCTCTCATCGTTACTATTGAGGTAGTAATCGTCCAAGGTTCTCTCATTGTCCCGTTGAGGTAGTAACCATCCCTGATTCATTCATCACCTTTTGAAACTCCAGACTCGACTCCTGTATCTCGCCAGGGCACGTCTGAAGAGGTTTATAGGATTCAATTCCTGTAACCAGTCAGGGCACATTTACACAAAGAGTTTGAAGACCAACTCCTGTAACAGGTCAAGTAATCATCTTTCTTTTTCAGGTACGCAAGTTCTCACTAAGGAATCTCTTATGCGATCGACACCCAGATGGCATCTATAAGCCCATCCACCTATCCATCACCTCTCAACATGGCATCTGTAAGCCCATCTTCCTATCCATCAATCTCCAAATGGCATCTGTAAGCCCATTCCCACCATCACACTGCTAACATGTGAGCGCAAATTTCTGGGCACTCTAGTGTTCAATCATCTTCCACCTTCGGATTACGAAAGGCACGTCAGCCAATCTACATCCTCAGGTCTAAGAAGATTGAACAGGGGCAACTGTTGTACCCCAAAATTTGCCCTCCCATATTCTCCAAAGATTTGCTAAGAGCATGCTTCAAAATCTCCCAAGGGTTGCACAGTCCAATGGCCTCCTAACAGTCAAAATTAGGGTTTTGGTTCTGGCAAAGAAATTGAAGTTTTCAAGGGTCCAAACAAGTCCCACATGCCTATAAACATTGTCAAGCATCCTTATGCCAAGTTTCAAGACTTACAGCACAAAATTGCACAGTCAAAAACCCTAATTGCTCAACAGTCAACTGCAGGGGCAAAATGGTCATTTGACAGTCAAAAGTCAAAAAATTTGGTCAACATCTTATTTTGAAGCCACAAACATCATTTTATCAATTCTTGATCATGATTCTCAAAGCATGGCTCAAAAAGTCTCAAGATGCAAAAGTTTCTATTTTTAGACAGTTGAAAAAGTCAACTGCAAATTGACCAGGGCATAACTTCCACATGGTTTATCAGAAAAATTCCATCCAAAGCTCATTTTGAAGAGAATGACATTTCCTACAACTCCTGTTCACACTTCAAGTCCAATAAATGCTCTCACAAAAAGTTATCAATCTCAACATTATAGGTCATTTTCAAAAGTCAACAAAAAGGCACTTTAAGTCAAAGACCATAACTTGAGATTGGTGAATCAAAATGACATGGTACCAAAGGCATTGGTTAGAGGACTTCAAGACCTTTCCAAAATGTCCAAGAATATGATCAAAGCTTAAAAATTGAGCAAGATATGCCTTGTGGAAGTTGGGAAATTTTTGGGAATTTTAAAAAGTCAACTTTGCTTCAAATGCCTCAAAATTGCTAATGGGCCTCAATTTCTTCCATGAATCATTTCCCAAAAGCTATGCACGACCCACTAAGCTAAAAGGGAGTTATTTTCTTATTTTTAATTAATTAATTGAATTTTTAATCCTATTAATTCATTTAATTAAAATTAAATATGAGAAAAATACTAAATCATGTGTTTCAAATCTTTTTGTGTAGCCAATTCACTCTTTATGGATCAAATATTTCGTGCATCACTAAAAAGGCAAGATTTCTCATGATTGACAATGGTTTCATAACAAAAAGATTGAAATTGATCTCATTGAAAATCAAAGATCCAAATCATCAATGCAAAGGTTTTGGGCTTGGATTTCTAACCTAATTCATTCACACATATATGCACAATGAAAACCTAATGCCCTGGACACGAAAAGCTGCTCAAGGAGGCCAAACAAAATTGCAAATTTTCATTAAAAAAGCTTAAAATTGATTTCATGGTTAGGGGACAATTCAAGGTCTAAAAACGATCCTAATGCATTCGTAGACCTTCCAGGAACCTGTTAGCACCAAAAATCATTCCAAACGCGCAGAGAATCAGAAGATACAGATCATACGGTTTGCCCAAAATTCTTGATTTCAATACGATGATTCATGCATTTTTTATCATGTTTTTTGAGTGGTTTATGCTAATGCTAACTTTCTGAAGCTAATGACATAACTCAATTGAATTATCAATGCCTATATCGTGATTCACCATTGACAGATTTTAGGGTTTCAGAGTTCCAAAATTGGGGCTTTACATAAGGCGTAAAATTGGACCACCAAACCAGTGCAGGCAAACTCGTTGTATCAAGATGAAGCAAGCTCATACCTCGCGCTCAATTTATGGTCAAACATACTCTAATCGCTATTTTCTGCAGGTTGCGTTTAGTGGGGGTTTAAAACCCCCGCTATCTGTTTTATATTTTCAGGCAACGAAGAAGAAAGCTAACGTGGCTTATTGTTATTGGGATATTTGAATGATAGCGCGTTTTTTTTTGTGGTTCAGCATAACATGGTCTTTTCACATATATTATTTCTATCTCATTATACTAACAAATACGCGCGTGTAGCTCAGATGGTTAGTGCGTTTGGCTTGCAGGTATTGGGACCTGGGTTCGATTCCCAGGTCCCCCACTATTTCCATAAATTTTTCATTGATGTGCTTCTATGCAGCGCCCATCATTCAGCCCACCATATGTCCTAATACTGGGACTTGCCAAGTGTCTCTGAGGCTCCATCCAATGGCCAGATAACGCAGTCCACTATGCACGTTGGTCAATCATCCCACACGCGATCTGGAAAGTCAAACAAGTTCTATGCTTCTTGGGCCTGATTGTTCGTAGTTTCACCTCCATTTGGGCCAACTCACCCCCTATGGTTTGCATATCTTTATTTTTTTTATTTCTTATTTTATTCTTTTATTTGCCTTATTGTTTTCCTTTAATTCACCAATTAATTTTCATAATACAAAAATACAAAAAAAAATCAGAAAAGTAAAAATAAAAAATATGTTTTATTTAATAGTTTTTGTAAATAAATTTAATAATCAATTTAGTTTTAATTTAGGGTTTTAATGTTAATGTTTTTTCTTAAATAACTAAAAAATATAAAAATAGGTTTTTAGTACATTTTTATCCTCTTTGTAATAAATAACTTTTTTCCTTATTATTATTAGTAATTATTAATTAATTTTGTAAATAAATATGTCATTTAATTAATTAGGGTAAATTAGGTTACAACTTAAACATTTCTCTTTAATAATTAAAAACAATTTAGAATTAGGGTTTCTTTCAATATTAATTTTCTTTATTCTCATTAAATTTCATAAATACAAAAACATCAAAAAATAAGTTCTTTTCTTTATTTAATTTAATTAAATTTAATAATTTCAATTCAATTCCTTAAAGGGTCCAACACCCTCGCACTCGATTCTAATTTCTTTTCGCACGTTTACTTTTATTTTTCTTTCTCATGTAATTGCCCCAAAGCTTTGTAATAGATAATTAGGACATTTACTTTCCGCTCTTTATTCAAAATCGGGTCTTTGTTAATTTGGCGATGTAGACCCGCGCCTTGTAATAGCGTAGGACCTTTATTTTTCGCATTTTAACTTCCGCACCTTTTAACTGTTAAATCACATGAAAGAATGTATGCCCAAATAAAATCAAAGCGTAGATCACCCAATACATGACAAGATAACCTATAACTGAAAATGACACACAATTCACACACCACTCCTAGGGTACGCCTCACTGTTGCCTTGCCCCTCGAAACGTGGTCGTCGAGTAGAGGACGTTTTAGTAAGTCCTCATGTCCATGAACATGGCTTGGGGGTAGCTTCTAAGGTGTCCTACTATTGCTCTGGTGACCACACTGTCCCTAAACACGAATTGACCCGAACACCTCCAACGGTGGTGCTACCTATCTCTCAATGGTGGGATGGCACTACCTTAAGGACATTTTCAAACACTCTTGAGGACTGATACAAGAGTCGATCTGAAACTTTCAAAGAAACTTTTTTCAAACCCACTTACCTTGAAAAGCAAACAAACAATTTTGAAAATACAAATGAGCAAGTATCTAAGAGCCCGTGGATAACCACGTATAGAAAGGATGCTAACACCTTCCCTTTCTATAAATCTACCTCCCGGACCGAGAGCAATCTCATAAGGAATTTTTCTGTGCTTTTGTCCTTTCCATGTTGGAGAAAATAAAAGACGGTGGCGACTCTTGCTTCCGCGACATTTCGCGAACCAGCGTTAAACAGTCAGTTCCAGATCCACCGATCACAGTAGGGTTACTTCGAAATGAAAGCCTGGATAGTAGGGCTGTGAGAAGGAACCTGGATCGTAGGGTTACTTCGAAATAAAATCCTGGATAGTAGGGCTGTCAGAAAGAACCTGGATAGTAGGGTTACTTTGATATGAAAGCCTGGATAGTAGGGCCGTGAGAAGGAACCTGGTTAGTAGGGTTACTTCGATATGAAAGTCGGGATAGTAGGGCTGTGAGAAGGAACCTGGGTCGTAGGGTTACTTCAAAATCAAAGCCTGGATAGTAGGGTTGTGAGAAGGAACCTGGGTCGTAGGGTTACTTCGAAATAAAATCCTGGATAGTAGGGCTGTGAGAAGGAACTTGAATAGTAGGGTTACTTCGATATGAAAGTCTGGATAGTAAGGCTGTGAGAAGGAACCTGGATAGTAGGGTTACTTCGATATGAAAACCTGGATAGTATGGCTATGAGAAGGAACTTGGGTAATAGGGTTACTTCGAAATGAAATCCTGGATAGTAGGGCTATGAGAAGGAACCTGGGTAGTAGGGTTACTTCGAAATGAAAGCCTGGGTAGTAGGGTTATGAGAAGGAACCTCGGTAGTAGGGTTACATCGAAATGAAAGCCTGGATAGTAGGGCTACGAGAAGGAACCTGGGTATTAAGGTTACTTCAAAATGAAAGCCTGGATAGTAGGTCTATGATAAGGAACCTGGATAGCAGGGTTACTTCGAAATGAAAGCCTGGATAGTAGGGTTATAAGAAGGAACATGGATAGTAAGGTTGCTTCGAAATGAAAGCATGGATAGTAGGGTTATGAGAAGGAACCTGGATAGTAGGGTTACTTCGAAATGAAATCCTGGATATTAAGGTTATGAGAAGGAACCTGGATAGTAGGGTTACTTCGAAATAAAAGCCTTGATAGTAAGGCTATGAGAAGGAACCTGGATAGTAGGGTTACTTCGAAATGAAAGCCTGGATAGTAGGGCTATGAGAAGGAACCTTGATAGTAGGGTTACTTCAAAATGAAAGCCTGGATAGTAGGGCTATAAGAAGGAACCTGCATAGTAGGGTTACTTCGAAATGGAAGCCTGGATAGTATGGCTATGAGAAGGAACCTGGATAGTAGGGCTACTTCGAAATGAAAGCCTGGATAGTAGGGTTGTGAGAAGGAACCTGGGTCGTAGGGTTACTTCGAAATGAAAGCCTGGATAGTAGGGTTGTGAGAAGGAACATGGGTCGTAGGGTTACTTCGAAATGAAATCCTGGATAGTAGGGCTGTGAGAAGGAACCTGGGTTGTACGGTTAATTCGAAATGAAAGCCTGGATAGTAAGGCTTTGAGAAGTAACCTGGATAGTGGGGTTACTTCAAAATGAAAGCCTGGATTGTAGGATTGTGAGAAGGAACCCGGATCGTAGGGTTACTTCGAAATGAAAGCCTGGATAGTAGGGCTGTGAGAAGGAACCCGGATAGTGGGGTTACTTCAAAATGAAATCCTGGATAGTATGGCTGTGAGAAGGAACCTGGATCGTAGGGTTACTTCCAAATAAAAGCTTGGATAGTAGGGCTGTGAGAAGGAACCTGGATAGTAGGGTTACTTTGATATGAAAGCCTCGATAGTAGGGCCGTGAGAAGGAACCTGGATAGTAGGGTTACTTCGATATGAAAGTCGGGATAGTAGGGATGTGAGAAGGAACCTGGGTCATAAGTTTACTTAGAAATCAAAGCCTAGATAGTAGGGTTATGAGAAGGAACTTGGGTCGTAGGGTTACTTCGAAATGATAGCCTGGATAGTAGGGTTGTGAGAAGGAACCTGAATAGTAGGGTTACTTCGATATGAAAGCCTGACTAGTAGGGCTATGAGAAGGAACCTGGATAGTAGGGCTACTTCGATATGAAAACCTGGATAGTAGGCCTATGAGAAGGAACCTGGGTAGTAGGGTTACTTCAAAATGAAAGCATGGATAGTAGGGCTATAAGAAGGAACTTGGGTATTAGGGTTACTTCGATATGAAATCCTGGATAGTAGGGCTATGAGAAGGAACCTGGATACTAAGGTTACTTCGAAATGAAAGCCTGGATAGTAGGGTTATGAGAAGGAACCTGAATAGTAACATTACTTCGAAATGAAAGCCTGGATAGTAGGGCTATGAGAAGAAACCTGGGTAGTAGGGTTACTTCGAAATGAAAGCCTGGATATTAGGGATATGAGAAGGAACTTGGGTATTAAGGTTACTTCAAAATGAAAGCCTGGATAGTACGGCTATGAGAAGGGACCTGGATAGTAGGGTTACTTCGAAATGAAAGCCTGGATAGTAGGGCTATGAGAAGGAACCTGGATAATAGGGTTACTTCGAAATGAAAGCCTGGATAGTAGGGTTATGAGAAGGAACTTGGATAGTAGGGTTACTTCGAAATGAGATCCTGGATAGTAGGGTTATGAGAAGGAATCTGGATAGTAAGGTTACTTAGAAATGAAATCCTATATAGTAAGGCTATGAGAAGGAACCTGGATAGTAGGGTTACTTCGAAATGAAAGCCTGTATAGTAGGGCTATGAGAAGGAACTGTGATAGTAGGGTTACTTCAAAATGAAAGCTTGGATAGTAGGGCTATAAGAAGGAACCTGGATAGTAGGGTTACTTTGAAATGGAAGCCTGGATAGTAGAGCTATGAGAAGGAACCTGGATAGTAGGGTTACTTCGAAATGAAAGCCTGGATAATAGGGTTGTGAGAAGGAACCTGGGTCGTAGGGTTACTTCAAAATGAAAGCCTGGATAATAGGGTTATGAGAAGGAACCTGGGTCGTAGGGTTACTTCGAAATGAAATCCTGGATAGTAGGGCTGTGAGAAGGAACCTGGGTCATAGGGTTACTTCGAAATGAAAGCTTGGATAGTAGGGTTGTGAGAAGGAACCTGGATAATGGGGTTACTTCGAAATGAAATCCTGGATAGTAGGGTTGTGAGAAGGAACCTGGATCGTAGGGTTACTTCAAAATGAAAGCCTGGATAGTAGGGCTGTGAGAAGGAACCTGGATAGTGGGGTTACTTCGAAATGAAAGCCTGGATAGTAGGGATGTGAGAAGGAACCTGGATCGTAGGGTTACTTCGAAATAAAAGCCTGGATAGTAGGGCTGTGATAAGGAACCTGGATAGTAGGGTTACTTTGATATGAAAGCCTGGATAGTAGGGCCGTGAGAAGGAACCTGGTTAGTAGGGTTACTTCGATATGAAAGTCGGGATAGTAGGGCTGTAAGAAGGAACCCGGGTCGTAGGGTTACTTCAAAATCAAAGCATGTATAGTAGGGTTGTGAGAAGGAACCTGGGTCGTATGGTTACTTCGAAATGAAATCCTGGATAGTAGGGCTGTGAGAAGGAATTTGAATAGTAGGGTTACTTTGATATTAAAGTCTGGATAGTAAGGCTGTGAGAAGGAACGTGGATAGTAGGGTTACTTCGATATGAAAACCTGGATAGTAGGGCTATGAGAAGGAACCTGGGTCGTAGGGTTACTTCGAAATGAAAGCCTGGATAGTAGGGCTATGAGAAGGAACCTGGGTAGTAGGGTTACTTCGAAATGAAAGCCTGGATAGTAGGGCGATGAGAAGGAACCTGGGTAGTAGGGTTACTTCGAAATGAAAGCCTGGATAGTAGGGCTATGAGAAGGAACTTGAGTATTAAGGTTACTTCAAAATGAAAGCTTGGATAGTAGGGCTATGATAAGGAACCTGGATAGTAAGGTTACTTCGAAATGAAAGCCTGGATAGTAGGGTTATGAGAAGGAACATGGATAGGTTACTTCGAAATAAAAGCATGGATAGTAGGGTTATGAGAAAGAACTTGGATAGTAGGGTTACTTCGAAATGAAATCCTGGATAGTAGGGTTATGAGAAGGAACCTAGATAGTAGGGTTACTTCGAAATGAAAGCCTTGATAGTAAGGCTATGAGAAGGAACCTGGATAGTAGGGTTACTTCGAAATGAAAGCCTGGATAGTAGGGCTATGAGAAGGAACCTGGATAGTAGGGTTACTTCAAAATGAAATCCTGGATATTAGGGCTATAAGAAGGAACCTGGATAGTAGGGTTACTTCGAAATGGAAGCCTGGATAGTAGGGCTATGAGAAGGAACCTGGATAGTAGGGTTACTTTGAAATAAAAGCCTGGATAGTAGGGTTGTGAGAAGGAACCTGGGTTGTAGGGTTACTTCGAAATGAAAGCCTGGATAGTAGGGTTGTGAGAAGGAACCTGGGTCGTAGGGTTACTTCTAAATAAAATCCTGGATAGTAGGGTTGTGAGAAGGAACCTGGGTTGTAGGGTTACTTCGAAATGAAAGCCTGGATAGTAGGGCTGTGAGAAGGAACCTGGATAGTGGGGTTACTTCGAAATGAAAGCCTGGATAGTAGGATTGTGAGAAGGAACTCGGATCGTAGGGTTACTTCGAAATGAAAGCCTGGATAGTAGGGCTGTGAGAAGGAACCTGGATAGTGGGGTTACTTGAAAATGAAATCCTGGATAGTATGGCTGTGAGAAGGAACCTCGATCATAGGGTTACTTCCAAATAAAAGCCTAGATAGTAGGGCTGTGAGAAGGAACTTGGATAGTAGGGTTACTTTGATATGAAAGCCTGGATAGTAGGGCTGTGAGAAGGAACCTGGATAGTAGGGTTACTTCGATATGAAAGTCAGGATAGTTGGATGTGAGAAGGAACCTGCGTCATAAGGTTACTTCGAAATCAAAGCCTAGATAGTAGGGTTGTGAGAAGGAACCTTGGTCGTAGGGTTACTTCGAAATGATAGCCTGGATAGTAGGGCTGTGAGAAGGAACCTGAATAGTAGGGTTACTTCGATATGAAAGCCTGACTAGTAGGGCTATGAGAAGGAACCTGGATAGTAGGGTTACTTTGATATGAAAACTTGGATAGTAGGGCTATGAGAAGGAACCTGGGTCGTAGGGTTACTTTGAAATGAAAGCTTGGATAATAGGGCTATGAGAAGGAACTTGGGTCGTAGGGTTACTTTGATATGAAAGCCTGGATAGTATGGCTATGAGAAGGAACCTGGATAGTAGGGTTACTTCAAAATGAAAGCCTAGATAGTAGGGTTGTAAGAAGGAACCTGGGTTGTAGGGTTACTTCGATATGAAAGCCTGGATAGTAGGGTTGTGAGAAGGAACCTGGATAGTAGGGTTACTTCGAAATGAAAGCTTGGATAGTAGGGCTGTGAGAAGGAACCTGGGTCGTAGGGTTACTTCGAAATGAAAGTCTGGATAGTAAGGCTGTGGGAAGGAACCTGGGTCGTAGGGATACTTCGAAATGAAATCCTGGATAATTGGGTTGTGGGAAGGAACCTGGGTCGTAGGGTTACTTCGAAATGAAAGCCTGGATAGTAGGGTTGTGAGAAGGAACCTGGGTCATAGGGTTACTTCGAAATGAAAGCCTGGATAATAGGGTTGTGAGAAGGAACCTGGGTCGTAGGGTTACTTCAAAATGAAATACCGGATAATAGGACTGTGAGAAGGAACCTGGATAGTGGGGTTACTTCGAAATAAAAGCCCGGATAGTAGGCCTGTGAGAAGGAACCTGGATCGTAGGCTTACTTTGAAATGAAATCCTGGATAATAGGGTTGTGATAAGGAACCTGGATAGTAGGGTTACTTCGATTTGAAAGCCTGGATAGTAGGATTGTGATAAGGAACCTGGATAGTAGGTTTACTTCGATATGAAAGCCTGGATAGTAGGGTTGTGAGAAGGAACCTGGGTCGTAGGGTTACTTCGAAATGAAAGCCTAGATAGTAGGGTTGTGAGAAGGAACCTAGGTCGTAGGGTTACTTCGAAATGAAAGCCTGGATAGTAGGGCTGTAAGAAGGAACCTGGATAATAGGGTTACTTCGATATGAAAGCCTGGATAGTAGGGCTGTGAGAAGGAACCTGGATAGTAGGGTTACTTCGATATGAAAGCCTGGATAGTAGGGCTGTGAGAAGGAACCTGGGTCGTAGGGTTACTTTGAAGCGATAGTGCAGATTAGTTGACCCGTTTGGTTTCTGGAGCGGAGTTTCCATTAGTCGTCTGCAGATGTGACTTGCATAACTGCTGGATTTGTTGAAGTTAAAAGTCTTTTCCTGAAAAGATATCAGGGTTAGTTATATGCGATTCATGAAATGCAGGGTGAGATGATGTTCTCAAATAAATGAGATTATGCTGTATATGATATGCATGCGTATGTCATAATGTATGTTCACGAAATGTGTTGTACCCCAAAATTTTCCCTCTCATTTTATCAACATTTTCATCACAAGACTCTTGGAACTCAAGATTAAGCTAGGGTTTGCTCTGCTCAAGACATCTCCTTGCACTGATGACCTAAACTACGGTTTGAGTTTGCACAAGGATTTTTGGACCTTCAATGCTCAAATTGACTTTCATACTTCATATTGGACTCATAAGTTTGTCCATACCAAGTTTTAAGCCTTGAATCAAATTTTTGCCCAGTCAATTGGACAGTTGACCTAGAAATCAGCTGTATTGGGGAAAAATCAACTATGGCTAATTTACAGTCAAACCTCATGAATTTTGACCCACATCAACATTATGAACTCATATGAACCATTTGATCAAGTTTGGACCACAATTCCACAAGAAATTTTATCAGATCACCAAAAGGGCAAAATGGTCATTTTTAGGGTTTTGACTGTACAAAGGCAATTTATGACCTTTTGACCTAGCCAATGGAAAATTAGGTTCAACCATGGACTCAAGGACTCAATTACATCATCTTAACTTATTCAACAAGTTCAAAAGACCTCAATTGCATTGGATTGACAAATGAATTTTTCAGTCAACTGATCTAAATTTGACTGTACATTGAAAAGTCAAACTTTGACTTTTTTGTCAAAATCAAGTGCCAAGGGTCATTTTTCATCAAGATGTGTCAAATTATGAAACTTGTTCATCAAGAAACCCAAAATTGCAAATTAGGGTTTGAAATTGAAAAAATTTCATAACTTAGAATTTTTCTAAGTTATGAAATTTTCTTAATTTTTCCTAACTTTGCCCTACATTTTCACCACGATGCAAATGGATTCAAACAAAACCTCCAACATGAAGGTTGTAGTCCTCCACAAAGTATACAACTTTGATTCACAAAGTTTTCTCAAAAGAAGCTTGGATCTCAAGTTATGATTTTTGGAATAAGGGTCCCTAAAACTTTTAACTTAGTGAAATTTTGCCCTAGTTTAGGCAGGATTTTGACCTATCTTCTTGGCCATTTTTCACATAGTTCCACTTGGATTCTCAAGTTTAATTTCAAAGATGGATTATATATCATCTTGCAAGCTTTCCAAATTGTCTAAGAACTCCTCAAACTCATTTGTGGTTAGGGAGAATCGAAGGCTTGAAGTTGGCAAAAACTCACTTTTTCCATGGCAAATTCATGTTCATACAAGTTGCATTTTCAAGTCAGTATGCCTTACATTAGTTTTCAGGCCTCTAAACCACTTCACACTCCATAATTTAATGAAAATCCATTGGGCTAATACATTGTTTTGGTCATTAAGGTATTGCACACAAGTTTAATCTCTAAATGGTAAAAGGTACATTTCCATTTTTGCAAAAGTTTGCTTTATGTCAAAACCATAATCCTTGAGCATAGAGCCAAATCTCTTGAAGCTAAACAAATCCCCTGATTAGGGGGGGCCAAGAGCAGAGGTTAGAGGATGTTGTATAGCCTACATAATCCTGTTACATATCACTTCCACTTTCTTGCTTCAAAAATAAGAAACTTGTCCAAATCCTTAGAACTTGAAAACCAGAAAAGATCAACTTGTGCAAACATTCAAAACATCTTTCTCACACCCCTTTGAGTTAGAAACACGATTGTTCAAGCCTCAAAACATCCCATAGCCAGAAATCACATTTCTTTGGCAAAAAAAGGCAGGTGCTGCAACTTGAGTTCCACAGCTCATTTGGCTCGTGCGTTTTGCCCCAAGTTGCTTCAAACACCTTCCATTCAACTCACTCAAGCTATCCCAAACCTCAAATACCAACTGTAACTCCATTTACAGTGTTCACCATTTTCATTTCAAGCTTGTGCAGGTTGAGTTCTATAGACTGATTCAAGGACATTCAAGGCAAGCTAGCTATTGGAGAAGGTCAAGTGAAGTTCAGGCAAGCTACCAGACATCTCAAACCTTGTTGAGAAGCACTGCATTTCCCTACACGAATCCAACTGAAACAGGTTTTTCTTCATTTTCTATCTCTCTATTTAGGAACATTTAGCCTTAGGTTTGTGAACAAAAAATGTAGTGTTCATTGCCATGAAGCTGTACATATGATCAGTTTTCATTTATATTAAGTGTGCTAGGAGAATTTCATCCATGAACATGCTAAAAAAACTAGGTCAGATTTTAGGGCCAGAGAAATTCTCTCTGGTCTTTGAGAGTTAGGATTAGTTTTTTATATGGTTGGAATCGTCTTGAAATTATCTACAAGTTTGATATTGTGAGTTTTTGCAATAGAGCTCGTATACAAGATCTAGTATTTGAACCAGGCGCGCGCGTTTACAAAGTCTGAAGGTTGAAGATGAAGCTGGCTTGGGCTGGGCTTGGGCTGGCTTGCTTTTGGCACCTCCCATTTTCATTTTTGCACCCCCTGGCCCAATTTCTTGAATTATTATATTTTTGCATTTTTGTTTTCATTTTTTATTTTGTTTATTTATTTCCAAATATAAAAAATGCTCAAAAATATTTTCACAATTTTTTCACATTTATTTGCCATTTTATTTTAATTTTTCTAATATAAAAAACATTTTAAATACTTTTATCTTATTTATTTAAATTTGAAAATAATATGTAAATTATACTTTTATTTTTATTTCTTATTTTTATTCACACTGAAAATATTATTAAAAATATAATTTATTTTTGTACATATTTTATTCTATACTATACATATTTAATATATTTAATATACATATATATACATATATACTTTTATTTTATTAAATACTTTAGAATAAAAACATAAAAATATTACGTTTTCACTTTTACTATTATTCATACTAAAAAATACCCTTTTTTAAGTATATTTCATTTTGTATATATTAATATATTTTATTGTATATAAATGATATAACATTTTATTTTCTTAAAGAAATTAGGGTTTTACCCTTAAACAATTAAAATAAATCTTTTATTTATTTCTTTATTTTTTACATTAAATACTTTTGCATACATAAACAAACAAAAACCTTTTTTGCATATTCTATTTCCTTTGATATATTTATTTATTTTGTTTATTTAAATATTGTCCATTTAAATATTTATGCATTGTGACTCAATTTGGATGTAATAGTAAACTAGGGTTTATATTTCTTGTCAAATACCCCTCATTCAAAGATTGTACCCCCATCCCCATAATTATGTTGTAATAGCTTAGAATTTTAAATTCTCGCACTTTACGCTTTCAATTATGCCATGATTAGAGAATTAGGGTTTGTATGCAAAAATCCAAATCAACAAATAGTTTGGCCTAATCAAAGACAAAAATGCATGAAAATCAAACACAATGCACACTTGCACCCCTAGGGTTACAATCCACTTGTTGCCTTCAAAAATGGGTCATGGTATGCATGTTGGGTACTTTGGCAAAACAAAACAAAAGATCATAGTCCCTCGATGACGCTATCTTGGTTGCCTAAACAAAAAATGATCAAGTCCCTCAAAATTTGCCAAAAATACCTAACACAATTGCTATCATGGCCTATACGATGACCCGCACCTGTCCCGTTTAAACATCCTTACACAAGGTTTCTCACCAAATGCAATGGTGAAGCAACATTGTCAAAAGGGTTAAAAACATTAGGAAAGATCTTTGAGTAAAATAGGGTAGATAGCTCTTAGTTACTTGATCAAAAACTTGCAAAAACATCCTTGCTATTTTCAAACACACTTCACAACACAATTTCAAAACATTTCCCAAATCAAACTTTCAAACATTGAAATCTTTTCAAAAGACAAAAACACCTTTGTATACATTCAAACAAGAATCATTACAAAGGTTTCCACAACGATGGCCTCTTTTCAAAACATCTTTCAAAACCACACACAAAGCACCATTTCAAACAATTGGAAAAGCAAAGCAAGTGATCTAAACAAGTAACTAAGAGCCCATGGATAACCATGGATGAAAAGGGTGCTTGTACCTTCCCTTTTCATAATCTACTCCCCGAATCCAAGAAAACATCTCAAAGGTCTTTCCTGTGCTTTTTGACCTTTCCTTAGGATAAAATAAAAATTCGATGGCGACTCTTGCTAAACCGAAACATTTGCAAACACAAACGCAAAAACTCAAGTCAGTTCTCCCACCGTATCACAGAACTGGCGACTCTGTTGGGGACAACTTTAAAAGTGGAGTAACCTTAGGGTTTAGATCACCTTTATATGCTTATCTTGTTTGCTTTGATTGCTTTACATTTTGTTCTCTTATTTGGGTTTGAATCCTCCACCCGGATTTTGGGGAAACATTCATAGGCAAATAGCAATATGTTGTGGAAACTGTGCAGGGTATACCGACATGGTTGAAGCAATAGCTATATTAGTGCGACATATTTGTGAGTACCGGTAGCCTTTGAGTCAATCAAAGAGAATACGGGGCTGCTGAGTGATGTCATAAAGCACTAATGAACTCTTAGAACCTTACTTGACCATCTTGGCCTTTATTAGGGGTAGTGAGATGACTGGCTTTGGTGCAGTCTGAAGTTGGTAGATACTCGATACTACACTCATTGAGGGTTGTTTTCTTGGAATATTTTGGTTGCCAGTTAAGTGGCTAAACTGAAACAATGAACACAGAAAATAATCCAGTGATATTAAGCTCCTTAGAACCCGATTACTATTTATAGGACAGGTTGAGCCAACTAACTTCAAGAGGATACTTACCTATGAAACCTCATGCAAGCCTGAAACTAGGATCTTGTGTGACTTGTTTGTACATATGCTTGTGCATACATCATGAACATCATAAAGCATCATATGCATCCACTAACCATTTCAAGGGTTTGGATCTTCATCTTTGTTCTTGTTTTGTAGGTCATGGAATCTCTTTGCAGGAAAACAATCCAAGTCAACCTTGTGAGAATCCCTCCTCAACTCAAGGAGCTTACTTCCAAAATTCCAGAGAATTCTCTCTTCAGTGAAAGACATGGTAGACTTCTCAACTTGGTCAACTCCAACATTGAAGAAGACATGGTGAAAGTTCTCTTCCAGTTCTTTGACCCCCTACACCATTGTTTCACATTCCCTGATTACCAACTAGTACCTACTTTGGAGGAATTTTCTCAACTCCTGAGGATTCCTATTCTCCATCAACTACCCTACAACGGTACGGAAAGAGAACCAAAGCCTGAAGATGTTGCTCAAGCATTACACTTGCAACCATCTGATATCAAAGGTCATTGGGAAACCAGAAGTGGTGTCAAGGGTTTCTTGGCAAAGTTTCTGTTTGAGAAGGCACAAGACTACTGGAATTCTCTAGATCTGCAAGCTTTTGAAGAGATTGTGGCACTCCTCATCTATGGGTTGGTCTTGTTCCCAAATCCTGATCAACTTATAGATGTAAATGCTGTCAAGATTTTCATATCTCGGAATCCTGTGCCTACATTGCTTGGGGACATTCTACACTCATATCACACACGAACAATGACGAAAAGAGGCGTTCTCATGTGTTGTACTCCTCTTCTAGCAAGGTGGTTTATTTCTCACCTTCCCCAAACAGTTTTGAAGAATGATCAGGGTTTAAGGTGGTCACAACGGTTGATGGCCCTCACACATTCTGATGTTCATTGGTGTTCTCGGTCCAGAGAAAATGTCATCATCATTGATCATTGTGGGAAATTCCCTAATGTCCCATTACTTGGCATTAGGGGAGGCATTACCTACAACCCCTGTTTAGCTCTAAGGCAATTTGGGTATGCCCGAAGGGATGGCCCTCATGATATGCTGATTCCTGACTTGGTTTTTTACTTTGACAACGACGCTCAATGACTTCGACAAAGGTTCATCCGAGCTTGGAGGATGCCCAACAAAGTGGATAGTAAGACACTGGGGCACAAGAATTCCATCCCTCTTGAGCCTTATCTCAAGTGGGTACGAACCCGCGCCCAGAGTCTTATGATGCCATACCCTCACATTCTCCCCGTGATCAAAGATCCTGTTATGGAATGAGATGTTCCATACACCCTCTTAGATCCTGACACGCCAACATCATTGGAAGAATTACAAAAGAGTTGGATACAGCTCAGGGAAGAACGAAATACTTTTGAAGCCAACTTCTATGCCAGTGAGAAGAAGGTTTTGGAACTTACCCGCCGACTTCACGAGGAGGAGACTCTTAACACTTACATTGCACCAAAGAGGATGCGCAATGTCTTTTTACATTAAGAATTTTGTAATATATTGCCCATGGGGCATTTATGTACTAACAAATTTCTTCTTAATATGACGTGTGTTCTTTTTGTTTGCAACAAATTTGAATTTCTGAATCCTTGAATGCATTACATGAATAGCATATCATTCATCATATGCATAAACAGGTCTTCACACCAGGTTTCCTTATCTTTCTGCTATTTATTTCAGCAAGATGGATTTGGAGCAGACGGTTAAAGATCTGCAAGCACAGAATTCGCAATTCCAGCAACTCCTCATGACCTTAGCAAAGGGTCAAGAGGACCTTAAAGCACTGTTGGAAAAAGGGAAAGACAAAGAGAAGAAAAAGAAAAGGACCGGTATGGCCACTATGGGAAGAAGGTTTGAAAACCAGGCTAGAAGGATCCTCGAGTTCCCCTTAACGTCTGATGAAGGGGCTGGTAAAGGTAAAGGAGTTGAAATGCCTTCTGAATCTGAAGCTGAAGAAGAAGAAGAAGAGGATGAGGATGAGGATTACTCCGAACAGCAATATCCCCTGGCGGATGATAAGTATAAAAATCTTGAGGATCGGTTGGCAGCCATGGAGTTGCAAAGGGTTCCCGGGTTAGATTTCGAAGAACTAGGGTTGGTCGCTGGGATCGTCATTCCTCCCAAGTTCAAAGTACCTACTTTTGCTAAGTATGATGGTTTGTCCTGTCCAAAGATGCATCTGAGATCCTACGTCAGAAAGATCCAACCTTATTCATCTGATAAGGATCTCTGGGTCCACTTTTTTCAAGATAGTTTGTCAGGCACGCAGTTGGAGTGGTTCTATCAACTTGAGAGGTTGGATGTTCATAACTGGGAAGATTTGGCTGCTGCTTTCTACCGACAATACCAATACAATGCAGATTTAGCGCCTACTCGTACTCAACTACAGAGTATGGGTATGGCCTCTAATGAGGGATTTAAGGAGTATGCCCAGAAGTGGCGGGATTTGGCTGGAAGGGTGCAGCCACCATTGTCGAATAGAGAGTTGGTTGACATGTTTTTAGGGACCCTGTCAGGTCCATTCTTCAATCACTTGATCAGGAGCTCATCTGCAGGGTTTACCGAATTAATTCTGACCGGTGAAAGGGTCGAAGCTGGCATTAAGAGTGGTAAAATTCAGAAAGATGCCTCTGTTTCCACTGCTATTAAGAAGACCTTCCCAACCAAGAAAGAAGCTTCTGCTGTTTATTCCCAGAAAAATCAAGGAAGAACGGAGTGCCGACCAATGGTGGGGGCTGTGATGATCCAAAACTCCTCAACCGATCAACCTCGCAACAATCAACCAAGAGCTAATCAGCAAAGGGTAGAAAGGCCACAACGACAATTCACCTGAATCAATATGACACCGGCTCAAGTCCTTCCTCGTCTGTTAAAGCTGAACCTTACCAACTTGAAAGAAGCGCCGAAAAACCCTAATACCTCTTCTCCTTATTATCATTCCAATGCAAAATGTGCATACCACTCTGAAAGTGTAGGGCATGACACCAACAACTGTTGGGCTCTTAAAAACAAGATCCAAGACTTGATAGACGCCAAGGAGGTAGAATTCGATGCGCCCGAAAAGCCGAATGTGATTTCTGCCCCAATGCCCAAGCACAGTCATAATGTCCATGCCATTATGGAAGATCTTCATGTCACCGCCGTTAATGAATTAATGACTCCGTTACCAGTGATTAAAGTGAATTTGATGAAAGTCGGGATATTCCCAGGCTGTGGAAAAGACTGTTACTTTTGTTCAAACTTGCAAACTGACTGCCCACTGTTGAAATCAGGCATCCAACGCCTGATGGATACCCAAGAGATCCTCTTTCAAAAGACTCATGTTGATACTATCACTCATGCTACTCTTGTTACCTTTGATACTCCAACCAATGACATTGCTATAATAACCATCTTCGACGATCTTTCCAAGACCTGCAAAAGGCCTGTTAAGATTACGCCTGATCCTAAGTTTGTACCGTTGAAAATTACCATGTCGGGGCCTGTCCCGTATAAATCTAACAAGACGATACCATGGAATTACGGAGGAGAAATCTTCTACCATGGTATCAAGCAGATTGAATCAGCCAAAGAGAATTCTGATGATGAGACCCCTGATATAGGGAATATTGCGGGAACAAGCAAGATAACTCACAGCGGAAGGATCTTCTCTCCGGAGATTGCTCCTCCACGGGCAGTCTTTGGACCCTCAAGAGTTTCTGTACCTGTCAAGCCATCTGTGCAAGGCCTGGTAATTGAAGAATTTGATGCTCCCGAAGCTGGACCCTCTGATGTTGCTACCAATAAAGGTAAGGGGATACAAGAAGCGCCTGTCAGGACGAAGGCTCACACTGTGGTTATCCCCGTGACCACCCAAAAAGAGATGGAAGAAATCTTAAAGATAATCAAGAAGAGCGACTACGATGTCGTGGAGCAGCTAGGGCAGACCCCTTCAAAAATCTCCATGTTGGCTCTCTTACTCTGCTCTGAGGCTCATGCCAAAGCCTTGATCAAATTTCTAAAGACGGCACACGTGCCTCAAGAAACTTCTGCGGACCAGTTTCAAGAGTGCGTGGCTAGCCTTATAGCCGATAACGGTCTTGGTTTTTCTGATGCTGATTTGACCCCTAAGGGAAGAAAACATAACGACTCCCTGCATGTCTCGATAGAGTGCAGAGGGACCACACTTGCCCATGTTCTGGTTGACATCGATTCATCTTTAAATGTTCTACCGAAGAAGGCGTTGGACATATTGGACTATGAAGGCTTAACCCTAATGCCCAGTAACATCGTTGTTAGAGCCTTCGACGGTTCTAAGAGGATGGTTCACGGAGAAGTGGACATTTTAGTCAAAGTGGGTACAAAAATTTTCAACTCTAATTTTTATGTGATGGACATCCGTCCTTCATATTCATGCTTGTTGGGAAGGCCATGGATCCACAACGCAGGGGCAGTCACTTCTTCTCTACACCAAATGCTAAAGTATCCTGTTCAGGGTAAGATCATAATGGTTCATGGGGAGGAAGAGTATATGATAAGTCACCTTAACTCCTTCCGCTATGTGGAGTTAGATGGCGAATTCATAGAAACGCCTTTCCAACATTTTGAAGAGGTTTCTCCTGAAGTCGTAGTTGCAAAGACAATGATCGATGTGCCTACCAAGCCTGTGTCTCGGATGGCATCCCTCAAAGATGCGGAGGCTGTAATCAAAGAAGGAAGGAGTAAAGTGTGGGGGCAACTGCCAGATTTTCTTCACAAGACAGACAAGTTCGGATTAGGTTTTACTGCTACTGGCCAGAAAGTTGTGCGTCGCTCCCGGGCTGGAGGACCACCCGTAAAAATCACTCACCATGGAATTAATGCCTTAGAAGATGATGATGAAGAAGACAACTTTAAAGATTGGATCTTTCCGACCGTCGAAGGAGGATTAAGCAACTGGGAGGCGAAAGACTTCGTTCCCATCACTTTCATCAATCAGTAATTTATCTTTGAACAATTTCCTATTTTGGTCTGTAATAATTAAACAATTTGTACACTCTCTTTTTGCCTTATGCCTTTACCTGGGCATATAGGTCCATTTGTAAGGGCTTGATTTCTTCATTATCATATGCCATTTTTAATGAATCATTGGGTGTTTTCATCTATAAACAGTTGTGTTCATTTTCTTTCCTTTTACATTTTGTTTTGTTTAAGGATGGCTATCCCTTACACACACCCACACTCACAAAATGCAAGTACCCATCCACTCCGGATTCCATGGGTGACTATTCTGCTTTGGCCTTTAGTGACTCTGAAGATTTGGTCAATCATACCGAGTACGAAGGTGATGAAGACTGTGAAGTGCCTGGAGAGTTAGCTAGACTTTTACAACAAGAGGAAAGGGCTATTCTGCCCCATGAAGAGTTGCTAGAAACCATCAACTTGGGAACAGAAGAAGACAAGAAAGAGGTTAAGGTGGGTGCCAACCTGGAGCCAAGTGTCAAAGAGTGCTTAGTGCAATTGTTGAATGAATATGTTGAAATCTTCGCCTGGTCCTATGAAGACATGCCGGGACTCGACACAGATATTGTGGTTCACCGTCTCCCTATAAGAGAAGACTGTCCACCGATCAAACAAAAGGTCCGCCGAATGAGGCCCGACATGTCTGAGAAGATCAAAGCTGAGGTGATGAAGCAATTCAATGCTGGCTTTCTGGCTGTTACTTCCTATCCACAATGGGTTGCTAACATTGTGCCCGTGCCTAAGAAGGACGGCAAAGTCAGGATGTGTGTGGACTATCGGGACTTAAACAGGGCTAGCCCTAAAGATGATTTTCCACTACCACACATCGACATCTTGGTTGACAACACAGCTCAACACAAGGTATTCTCCTTCATGGATGGATTCTCGGGATACAACCAGATCAAAATGGCCTCCGAAGACATGGAGAAGACTACTTTCGTTATGCAGTGGGGTACCTTCTGCTACAAAGTGATGCCATTCGGACTGAAGAATGTCGGGGAAACCTATCAGCGCGCCATGGTAGCTTTGTTTCATGACATGATACATCATGAGATTGAAGTTTACGTAGACGACATGATAGCCCGTTCACAGACAGAAGAAGAACACCTTGATCATCTGCAAAAGTTGTTTGTCAGGTTAAAGGAGTATAAGCTCATACTGAACCCAAGCAAGTGCACTTTTGGAGTCAGGTCTGGTAAACTTTTGGAGTCAAGTTGTTGAAGAAAGATCAGGTGGTTGAATGGAACAATGATTGTCAAGTTGCTTTTGATAATATCAAGGAGTATTTGCTGGAACCTCCTATTTTGATGCCACCCGTCGAAGGAAGGCCGTTAATCATGTATCTGACTGTTCTGGATAACTCAATAGGGTGCGTACTGGGCCAACATGACGAGTCTGTCCGAAAAGAGCATGCCATTTATTACCTTAGCAAAAAGTTTACCGACTGTGAGACTCGCTACTCACTGCTCGAGAAAACTTGATGCGCTTTGGTATGGGTTGCTCGCCGGATAAGGCAGTATATGTTGACTCATACCACTTTGTTGATTTCTAAAATGGATCCGATCAAGTATATCTTCAAGAAGCCTGCTTTATCTGGAAGAATTGCTAGATGGCAAATGATCCTGACTGAATATGATATCCAGTATACTACCCAAAAAGCTATAAAAGGGAGTGTACTAACAGACCATCTAGCTCATCAAGTCGTCGAAGATTACCAATCTATGAGATTCAACTTCCCTGACGAGGACATCATGACATTGGACAATATTAAAGGTAACAGACCGTATGACGAACCTCAACAAGGATCCCGATGGACCCTGTACTTTGATGGTGCTTCAAATGCACTTGGCAACGGTATCGGTGCGGTACTCATTTCTCCGGAAGGTTGCCATATACCCTTCATTGCCCGACTTTGCTTCAGCTGTACCAACAACATGGCTGAATATGAAGCTTGCATCTTTGATCTCAAGGTTGCTATAGACTTGGGAATCAAATCTTTGGTCGTATTTGGGGACTCGGCTTTGGTTATCAGTCAAGTCAAAGGAGAATAGGACATTAAACATCCTAATCTTATCCCATACAAAGAACATGTCTCGACATTGTTGCCTCATTTCGAGCAGATTACTTTCGAGCACTTCCCACGAGAAGAAAATCAGCTAGCAGATACTCTGGCTACAATGTCTTCCATGTTTAAACTCAACTGGGATAACGAGGCTCCCCAAATCACCATCGAGCGAATGGACGAACCTGCGCACTGTCATGAGATTAATACCAAAGAAGTAGTGGAACAACCCTGGTTTCATGAAATCAAAAGGTATCTCCAGACTCGAGAATACCCTGAAGGAGCTTCCGTCAATGACAAAAAGTTCTTAAGGAGATTTGCTGCCAAGTTCTTCCTAAGAAATGGCATCCTTTATAAGCGCAGCCATGATTGTGTTCTACTTCGTTGTGTGGACAAGGTTGAAGCAGAGTTGATCATGACCGAGATACATAGTGGCACATTTGGCACCCACTTAAGCGGACATACGATGGCTAAGAAGATTCTAATGGCAGGCTACTACTGGTCTACCATGGAAGCTGATTGTCATCAACATTCCCGTACTTGCCACAAATGCCAAGTCTATGCTGACAAGGTACATATTCCTCCTGTTCCTCTCAACGTTCTGACAGCTCCTTGGCCATTCGCGATGTGGGGAATCAACATGATTGGAGAGATCAAGCCTACGGCATCCAATGGACATCGCTTCATCTTGGTCGCTATTGATTATTTTACCAAGTGGGTCGAAGCAGCTTTCTACGCCTCTGTTACAAAGAATGTGGTTGCCCGCTTCATCAAGCAGAATCTCATATGCCGGTATGGTATCCCTGACAGGATCATCACGGACAACGGTACAAATTTGAATAACACTATGATCATCACACTGTACGAGCAGTTCAAGATTCAACATCACAATTCATCTCCCTATCGGCCAAAGATGAATAGTGTTCTTGAAGCCGTGAACAAAAATATCAAGAAGATCATTCAAAAGATGACAGTCACCTACAAGGACTGGCATGAGATGTTACCGTTTGCTCTGCACGGATATTGTACCACAGCGCGTACTTCAACTAGGGCAACCCCCTTTTCTTTGGTATATGGCATGGAAGTTGTTCTACCCATGGAAGTTCAGATTCCTTCCTTGAGGATTATGAAGGATGCCGGTTTGAGTGAAGACGATTGGATTCAGACCCGACTTGATCAACTTAATTTGATCGACGAGAAACGACTTACTACTGTTTGTCATGGTCAGACGTATCAAAAACGGATGATCAAGGCTTTCAACAAGAAAGTCAGGCGTCGGGTATATCAAGTCGGAGATCTTGTAATCAAGCGGATTATCTTGACGCAAAATGATCCCAGGGGAAAGTGGACTCCTACTTACGAAGGACCATTTGTGATCAAGAACATCTTTTCTGGTGGGGCAATGATTCTGACCACCATGGACGGCGATGACTTGCCGCACCCTGCGAACACAGACATAGTCAAAAGATATTACGCATAAAACGACCCGACAAGTCGAAAACCCGAAAGGGCGACTTGGGCAAAAATGGGAATCCCGGTGAATCGATAACCCGAGAGGGCGGTTCAGGCAAAAATTATGGATAAGCAAAAAAAATCTGTACACCCGGCAAGTTGAAAACCCGAAAGGGCAACTTGGGCAAAAAAGGGTTTCCCGGTGGATCGAAAACCCGAAAGGGCGGTCCAGGCAAAAGTTAGGGAATTAAAGCGTATGACTATGTCTCGTCGGATCACTTTAAGAACAATCTCTTCACCAACAAGATCCAAGCTTCTGATCAATCCAATCATCGGTGGACGAAGCAGCGAATGGATAAGATACTCAGGGTTGTGAAGGCTATAGCAGAATGGGAACCCCATGGAATTGTTACACATAGCCATCTTTCTTTTTGTATAAAAAATTTTCTCAATTTTTACGACAACATTCTCTTACTAGGATGTCTGTCTCCTTTGCACAAAGATACTTACAAAAGTTAATACAAAGATACTTCAAAGTGCAGAAATTTGTTTGCCTTTCCTTTTACACTTTTGTTTTATTTGAAAACGTCCAAAGTTTTGTTAAATAGGCATATGCATTTGAATATAATCATTGCTTACAAATAAAACGAAATTGAGAAAGGATAATTACTGATAGGTTGAAGGTGTAGGAAGATATCTTTGTGCTATTCCAGAAGAAATCCCCTACATTATGTCATCCAGTTCCTCAACAAAGCTAAAACCTTGAAGTATACATCCCCAGTGGAGTTAAAATTCAAGATCCCCAGCGGAGCCAGTGTATTCTAAACTTTATTCCCCAGCAGAGTTAAGTTTCAAAGTTCCCATCAGAGTTAAGTCTCTGAACTCCCGATCCCTAGTGGAGCCCGAAAACCCTGAAATCCATATCCCCAGCGGAGCTAGGATGTTCTAAACCTTCTTCCCCAGTGAAGTCAAATTTCAAACTATCAATCCCCATTAGGAACCATCCAATTTTCCCCAACTTCCCCAGTAGATTGGCGTACAACCCAAGCTCCTGATTTCATCGGCCGAGTAAACATTCTCCCCACAGAGTTATTTCCCAGCAGATCGAAGATTCTCGGTCTCATTTCTCCAGCAGAAGCCTCCCAGGTTTTAATTCCCCAGTAGAGATTTTTCAGAGTTTCCCTTACTTCCCAGGAAAGTCATGAAGGATTCTCATTCCCCGCAGAAGTTGTCAAAGCTCTTGTTAAATCCCCACAAGTCACCAAGGATTTTTTTAATCCCCAACAGTGGTCCCAGGATTTCTCATTCTCGACAATCAAAGATCTTTAATCCCCAAGCAGTCAGCAAGGATTTCTCATCTTCAACAATCAAAGATTTTTGAATCCTCAGCATCGGTCAGGAATTTACTTTCTCCGGTAGCAGTCAAAGATTTCATTATCTCCAGTTATTAAGGGTTTATTTTCCTCAGCAAGACGGCTAATCAGCTTGCATGCACATCCATTACATTCATAGATCATAGACATTGATGAAACACATTTCATTGCATCATACATATCATGCAACATAACTTTGTGTTTTATCTAACATTTTACCCTTTTCAGGATAAGATTAAAAAGCTATCATTAAAACTATTCAGAGATTTCAGATACAGTATGGATACACCCCAGACACGGCGGTCATTCTACTACTCATTCAGACTTCAGCAATCTGATACAGACTAGATACGCTCCAGACATGGCGGCCATTCTATCTCTCATTCATATTATCAACTTCAAGTTCAGATACGCTCCAAACGCGGATGCCATTCTGGCCCTTACACCAGAAGTTTGATTCTCCCCAGTGCAGTCGCCACAGAAGTCATTCTATCACTAATTCAGATCCCAGTTACAGTTTCAGATACACTTTAGACACAGAAGTCTTTCTGCTACTCATACAGATCTCAACCTCAAATACAGTCCATATACGCTCCAGACACGGTTGCCATTCTGTCACTCATTCAGAATTTATCCCCAACACACGGTTGCTCCATACACAGATTATTCTCTATTACCCATTCAGAATACAGATACACTCCATACACGGCAGTCATTCTGATATTCATTCAAGAATCAAATACAGTTACAACTCAGATACACCCTAAACACATACGCCATTCCCTTGCTCATACAAACCCAATCTCCAGATACAACTCAGATACGTTCCAAATACGAATACCATTCTGATGTTCATTCTACTGATTTTCAAACAAACAAATATTAGATGGAATCTTTAAGCCGATATCTAGCAAGATTCTACCATCTCTAAATGGCATCTTTAAGCCCATTCCTTCAACAATATTTTGACGAGTGCAAATTTACGGGCACTCTAGTGTCCAATCCTCTTTTACCTTCGAGTCTCGAAAGGCAAACTTGCCAATCTAACTCTTCAGGTTCAAGAAGATTGAATAGGGGCAACTGTTGTACCCCAAAATTTGCCCTCTCATTTTATCAACTTTTCTCATCACAAGACTCTTGGAACTCAAGACCAAGCTAAAGTTTGCTCTGCTCAAGACACCTCCTTGCACTATTGACCTAAATTAGGGTTTGAGTTTGCACAGGGATTTTTGGACCTTTAATGCCCAAATTGATTTTCATACTTCATGTTGGACTCATAAGTTTGTCCATACCAAGTTTCAAGCCTTGAATCAAATTTTTGCCCAGTCAATTGGACAGTTGACCTAAAAATCAGTTATATTGGGGAAAAAGTCAGTTGTGGCCAATTTACAGTCAAACCTCGTGAATTTTGAACCACATCAACATTATGAACTCATATGAACCATTTGATCAAGTTTGGGCCATAATTCCACAAGAAATTTGATCAGATCACCAAAAGGGCAAAATGGTCATTTTTAGGGTTTTGACTGTACAAAGGCAATTTTTAATGTTTGACCTAGCCAATGGCAAATCAAGTTCAACCATGGACTCAAGGACTCAATGAAATTATCTTGACCTATTCAACAAGTTCAAAAGATCTCAAATGCATAGGATTGACAGATGAATTTTTCAGTCAACTGATCAAAATTTGACTGTACACTGAAAAGTCAAACTTTGACTTTTTGGTCAAAATCAAGTGCCAAGGGTCATTTTTCGTCAAGATATGTAAAATTATGAAACTTGTTCATCAAGAAACCCAAAATTGCAAATTAGGGTTTGAAATTGAAAAAATTTCATAACTTAGAATTTTTCTTAATTTTTCCTAACTTTGCCCCACATTTTCACCATGATGCAAATGGATTCAAACAAAACTTGAAACATGAAAGTTGTAGTACTCAACAAAGTCTACAACTTTGATTCACAAATTTTTCTCAAAAGAAGCTTGGATCTCAAGTTATGATTTTTGGAACAAGGGTCCCTAAAACTTTTAACTTAGGGAAATTTTGCCCTAGTTTAGGCAGGATTTTGACCCATCTTCTTGACCATTTTTCACATAGTTCCACTTGGAGTCTCAAGTTTCATTTCAAATATAGATTATATTACATGTTGCAAGCTTTCCAAATTATCCAAGAACTCCTCAAACACATTTGTGGTTAGGGAGAATCGAATGCTTAAAGTTGGCAAAAACTCACTTTGTAACCATGGCCAATACATGTTCATACAAGTTGCAAAATCTGACCAAACTAGCTTTGTACTTAATTACAGGTCTCTAAACCAATTCACACTCAAAAATTAATTGCAAATATATTGGACATTGGTATTATTCTGATCAATGGAGCTTGGCACAATGAATAATTCCATTTTGGGCATAAAGATAACACTTCCATTTACATAAAGCATGCTTTATGTCAAATTCCATTTCTTGAGCCATACACCAAGCCCTTTGCTGAAAACAAGGCTCTCTAATTTCAGGCAAAGCTCAACCACTTTGTGCAGCTAGGGTACAAGCCAGTACAACCATAACATTGTCAATTTCTCACTTTTACTTCAAAAATAAGTCATTATGCCAAAAGTCAAAAACTGGAGCATCTGTTATATTCAACTTAAGCCAACATTTCAAACAAGTTTTGCACATCCTTGTGAGCCAGAAACACGAGCCATTCATCCCTCAAACACTCTTGAACATCAAAACACCAAAAACTTGCAAAACAGGGCAGCTGCTGCAACTTGGGTGCCATAGCTCATTTTGCTCAT
Organism: Vicia faba; assembly: GCA_948472305.1. Taxonomy (NCBI): domain Eukaryota; kingdom Viridiplantae; phylum Streptophyta; class Magnoliopsida; order Fabales; family Fabaceae; genus Vicia; species Vicia faba. The sequence goes on along the minus strand of CATIWC010002824.1, from coordinate 700 downwards.
GCATTTTGCTCCTTTCCACTTCAAACACCTTCCATTCAACTCACTCAAGCTATCCCAAACCTCCATTGCCAACTGTAACTCCATTTACAGTGTTCACCATTTTCATTTCAAGCTTGTGCAGGTTGACTTCTGGAGGCTGATTCAGGAACATTCGAAGCAAACTAGCTATTGGAAAAGACCAAGTGAACTTCAGGCAAGCTACCAGGCATCTCAGACCTCACTAAAAAGATCTACATTGCCATACTCGTGTCCAACTGAAACAGGTATTTTGCAACTTCCTATCTCTCTATTTAGGAATCATTAGGCTTAGGTTTGTGAATGAAAAATGTAGTTCTCATCGCCCTTGAGTTGTACATATGCATAGAATTCATTTATGTTAACTGAGCTAGGAGTATTTGATGTTTGAACTTTCTGAAAAAACTAGGTCAAGAATTAGGGCCAGAGAAATTCTCTCTGGCCTTTGAGAGTTAGATTAAGTGTTTTATATGGTTGGAATTGTGTGATTATGCTCTACAACTTTCATGTTACAAGTTTTTGTTTTTAAGCACTGAAACAGGAGATACGAGTTTGAACTAAGAACGCGCGTGTTTCTGTTGAACGAAGGTTGAAGATGAAGTAGCTGGGCTGGGCCTGGCTATTTCCCACTTTTGGCACCCCTCATTTTCAGTTTCACACCCCCTGGTCCAATTTCTTGTAGCTT